>PVJL010003559.1:0-61210 GCA_004026885.1 Lyroderma lyra | reverse complement strand
CATATGCGAACTATAAAACTGAAAGCAGAAAAAAAAAGAAATGAAGAAACAACCCATGGATACAATCAATAGTTTAATGTTTATTTGGGGACCAGTGGGTCAGGGAGGGGAGAAAGGGGAGGGGGTGGGAGAGGAGGGGGGGAAGCTAAATATAAGGTGATGGAAAGAGAAGTCACATTAGATGGTGAACTCATTATACAACAAGCTGACAATGCACTGTAGAATTGTATGCCTGAAACCTATGTAATCCTTGCTAACAGATGTCACCCCAGTAAGTCTAACAATAAAAATGAATTTAAAAAAAAGTACCTCAGGAAATTGTGTGTGTGTGGGGGGGGCGATTTACACTTTCTACATTTTTAGAGCACTATTAAAAATTGATAGTTGGAAAAAATACCTATATTTTATAGTGCTTTAGTCTATAGTACTTTGTCATCCATTTTCTCATTTTATTTTCATAATGAAGGAAAGATAGGAAAAACAGGTAGTGGCATTCCCATGTTAAAACAAGAACCTAAGTAAGATTCAAGGACAGAAATAACTATTTCCACATTTGGTCTTCTTACTAACAAAGTTTTTCTCAATTAAATATTTACCCAACAAACACCTGAGTACATGCTTTTGTGCAGGCATTGTTCTAGGTTACTGAGAAAAAAAAATGAGTAAACAGAATTGATGAAAATTTGTCCTTCATAGTGATTATGTTCTAGCAGGGGGAGACAGATAGAAGTAGTAGATATAATAAATAACTAAATAATTAAACTAATATTAATTCTAATACAATCAATTCAAACTTAACAGAAAGCTAAATACTACATGTTACAAAGATTATTAAGTGTATGTTTGAGATAAATGGGCCCTCCAGTTAATTTGATTTATTAAAAAACAAAATGAAACACAATACTCCATTCCCTTAAGAGTCTAATAGAGCTTTAAGTAAGGTAAAAGCATTTTGAAAACATGCAACCACTTTTTAAAATGTAGCAATAAAGCATTACTGGATGTACACAGCTAACTAAATATATACACATCTTAACTCCTTGTGGCTGCATTATTTGAAGTGTACAAGAGGAATCTACATTATTCAGTCTCTTCTGTAGATGGCACTGCAGATCCAGCAATGACCCTTCCTCCCTCATTAGTCCTGTCAGGCACAGCTAAGCATCACACTGGGCACTAGGAAAACCATACTCACTCTAAAAGCAGAAATCACTTTGCAATGGCAGGACACAACTCTAATTTATAATTTAATTAAAACTTCCCTTATAAAGTATTAGGTCCCACAAAGGCTGAACTGCTGGAATAATTCTGTGTATCCTGCTATATCTATTTCAGTTTGCTGCCAGGTATAGTATAATGTCTGTTCCTGAAGTGGACAAATGATTCATTGATAAAACAGATGTATAATAAACCATTCCTGTGGGTTCTGCGTCTGACTCCAATAAAAGAATGCTTTTTATGGCTCTAGGATTTTACTTCCTAACCCAAGCAGTTAAGTAATTTTCTGCAGGGAGGTAGATTTAATGTCTGAGGAAGATAAAGGACAAAGGGTTAAAAAACAGAGCCACCATACAGCCATCAGACCATAATGCCAAGGAGAGCAAGTCCGTCTTCTCGAGCTGGAGCAAGAAACTGCTGTAAGTCAGCTAAAGAGAAAGGTCAAGGCTTCTGCTCCTGAAACCCAGACTTTTATTTTACTTCCTATTGATTGAATGATTGATTAACCTTTTAGCAGGGGTCCCTAATGGCTAAGGTAACTGTAGAAGGAGGGACAAGTTAGTTCAAATTATGCCACAGGATCAGACTATTGTCTTTTACCATACACTTGAATTACACTTGCTTTATTGTGTTTTTTCTTTCGTTGTTGTTGTTATTTTTGTTTTTTGTCTGACTCTAGTGCTAAGCTAGAAATCAAGTCACATTTGATCAGACATTCAATAGTATGTTTCATTAGACATGCATGTATTTCCTCACAGGTAAATTCTGAAATATACAGGTGGATGGCAAGTGTGGCAAGTAGTCATCGTGGCCATTCAATTATCAGGATAAAGTTTCTCAATCATGGAAATTCTTTCTTCAATTAAACTGCTAAAAAGACACAGCTCCCTTGCAGTCCTCACCCTCTTGGCTATGTATGCTTTATACTGAAGGCGATGCTCTGCTGAGTTCTAGCTGATGACACCAGATTACCTATGCCATAGAAGATAGGCAATCTCTCCTGCGCTTTGACTGAGCTGGTTACTTCACAGAGTAGACAAGGGAGAGGTGAGTTGTTTTCTTCTTATCTCTTTCTTGGAGCTTCTGGCTTCAAGCAGTTACTCATCCTGCCTGTCCATATGGCCAACTGAACCTTAGTGAAAGAAATATGAGGAATAATACAAAGACAGGTGGTTTAGATTCAGAAGCAGTGAGGGTGCTAGAATGATGAGAAAAGAGAATGGCATTTGGTCAAAGAGAGAAAGGACAGATCGAGCCTGATCCACATTCCTCAAGCTGACCACAGTGACTTTACTTTTCAGTGATCTAGGAGGTGAGGTATTGAGAACAACCCAACAAGGACCCCAGGGTGCTCAAAACCTGTTGGGCAACAGCCTGGACCAGGAAACAACAACTGTCAAGGCAATGACATTACTCTTTCGGGTATCTGAGGCTGCAGTGAACAGCTTGGAGATTTGTTTTAAAGAATTTCTTTCAATAAATTTAATTTAAAAAACAAAAGGAATCTCTGAGTTTACTGTAAGGTTAGTGCATCATTTGACATAGTAATTTCAATTACTTTAATATCACTAAAGTATAACTTTTTAGTGATTCTTTGGTTCAGCACTGATTAGTCGGTGCATTCACAGTCAGCAGTTCCTAATGTGGGGGCTACCCAAGAGAGAATTCTGCCCTCTGCCCTCCAGCTACAGTACAAATGAACTTAGACCTAAAGCACATCAGTTACATTCGCCTTCATTTCCTCAGCAAGTATTTGTCCTCTTGCTTCCAAGGATTCTGTAAATCCATGTTGTAATAAAATCCTCAGACAAAAAGAAAAATTATCTACAGAATATATGAACTTATATAGAAAATAATTATAATCTGAATGTGGAAAGGGACAAAAGGAGTATATCATGGTATAAATTCTAATTTGAAATTTAAAAAGGATCATCCTTACTATGACAATATAGTGAACTTAGTGGAACTAATTATAATTTTAAAAAATCACAACACACCAAAACTGGTGGTGAGGGAAAGAGTGCTGTAGGGATAGTTTTTGGGAGGCAGTGTTCTACCACTAAACAAGCATTTGTTTTCTGAGATTGCTTGATGGCATATAATCTACTTTTAGTTTTTTCTAGGAAAACAAATGAATATGTTTAATTACTCCAGATGAAAGCATAATTGCCTCTACATGCAATCACAGAAAACAATTAATCTACTTGCTCAAATAATAATTTAGTGATAGCCATGCAAATCAATCTTATCTTTTCCTTTTTCTCTTTTCCTTTCTCTTTTCTTCCTTCCTTCTATCCCTCCCTCTTTCCCTCTCTCTCTCATTCTTTCTTCGTTCCTCCCTCCTTTCTCTGCCCCTTGTATGTATGTATGTATATGTGTATGAGTAAGTATGTATGCATGTATATGTGTATGAGTATGTATGCATGTATATGTGTATGAGTATGTATGTATGTATGCATGTATGTATGTATATGTGTA
Source organism: Lyroderma lyra (assembly GCA_004026885.1). Taxonomy (NCBI): domain Eukaryota; kingdom Metazoa; phylum Chordata; class Mammalia; order Chiroptera; family Megadermatidae; genus Lyroderma; species Lyroderma lyra. Next base: position 57,514 of record PVJL010003559.1, on the reverse strand, counting down.
TGAGTATGTATGTATGTATGCATGTATGTATGTATATGTGTATGAGTATGTGTGTATGAGTATGTATGTATGCATGTATGTATGTATATGTGTATGAGTATGTATGTATGCATGTATGTATGTATATGTATGTATGCATGTATATGTGTATGAGTATGTATGTATGCATGCATGCATGTATGTATATGTGTATGAGTATGTGTGTATGCATGTATATGTGTATGAGTATGTATGTATGTATGTATAAATGGGTGCATACACGATAGGGCCGTGAGTCCCTTAGTGAATGCTAAGCAATTTGCTCTGTCACAGTCATAGGGAAAGTGTTATATATGATATGCCCCTTAGCTAAAAAGCAGCAGTGTGGGCTACTAACGAAATAGTAAGAGTTCCATTATGAGAAACAGGTTTTTAACCACAACTGCTAATTAATATAAACAGATGTTTCCTTCTACAGAATCTTCCCATTTCAGCCCTATATTCTATTACTCAAAATAGTGCTTTTCCAAACTTGAGATTTTATTGCTTTTCATATCACGAACAAAGTGTAAAGCTAGGGGTCATAAAACACAAGTACAATGAATAGGACCACCCAGACTGTTTTTCAAGAACCCATCTGAGAGTTTTTAGGAGATTATTGGTTTTTGTGGTGTGAAAATAAATAAAGTAAACCTCATTTAAAATGAAATTGGGAAACCCTGAAGGGGGAGCTCTCCTGCACATTGCACACACTTTGTAGCCCACATAACCTACAGGAAGAAGGAAGATAAGAATTATTTTGACAAGAAAACATTTTTCACATAGGAATTTCATCCCCTGCTCTTAAGAAAGGAAGGTTGCTCCCAACAACAATGCACTAACCACTGTTTGCAGCAGATTAGAATTCAACAGAACCTCCAATTCCTGTTTTTTTCTAGTGCACTTAATTCAAAACGACCCTCCCAAATTTCCTCCTCAAACCTAATAAAAGCTGACCTCTTTTTCTCTTCATACTTGCTTATGGTTCACCATAGCTTGCTTGTCCCAAATTGCAATTCTCTGTTATTCCCAAATAAACTCACTTGGCTGATAAAACAATTGGCTATTTTATTTTTGAGGTTGACAGTGCAACAATATGAAAAACAGCAGTTTAGAAATACAGTATTACTAGGTGGTCCTATTGCAGAGAAACCTAACGTAGAATGATTTTATTTTAGTAGCCCATCCACTCTGTCAGTTATACCCATCTCACATAGGCCCCCTAAGTGAGCAAACGCATGAACACAACAGAAAGGTAGCTGAGCTTTAAATGCAGCCTTTAAACCTTCACTGCCCAGGACACACCTGGAAACCTTAAAGAAAAAACAAAACAAAAACAGCATTAGGTCTATACTTGAGACCAATTAAATGAGACCCTTCATGTGCAGGACAAAAGTACAGACGTCAGCACATTTTATAGTCTCCCAGAATGTTTTACAGTCCCCTGGGTTATTCCAGCACCCAGCCAGGATTGATACCAGCATTTGCTTTGAAAATAATTCCAGAGATAGCAAAGAAGGTAATAATAAGACTAAATCCTAGAATACCGATTAATCTATCAGAAAGCCATAAGGCAATTAATTCTTTGCAAAATTCTTTCAGTACGTCTGATGAAAAACTCTATAGCAGCTATGTGAATTCTGAGATTCTGATGAAGGTTGATTTCTACTTGAGGTAGGAGGTGGTATGTGAGTGGTAAGTGCATGGGTTTTGGAGTTGGGTGGCCAGAGAACAATCCAGCTAAAAGGCTTTGTAACTCTGGACAACGAAGTTAATCTCTCTATGCCTCAGTTTCCCCACCTGCAAAAGGGTACTTGAATGGCTGGGTTACATGAGACAATTCACAGAAAGGACTCAAAAGTGTTTCTTACTCATAAGGAAACACAGCATTCACTTGGTATTTACTAGCCATTATTTCTTGCAGAAAAAAATTAAACAGAGGCCATAAATAAAATTAGAAATATATTTACAATGTTATTAATTAATTTCAGTGACTTAAAAATATTGTATGCAATAAGTCACTATATGTGATAGCATTTGTGTTACACTTATTTCAAAAAAAATAGTTGTTTATCTACCTTTATGGTTTAAAGTTCTAGGTAAAATTTTGGTGGAGCAAAGGGTTTTGCAATTTAAGAAAATGTTTACACTTTTTGCATAGATTTAAAACACATCCTTAGAAATATTCAGGGGCAATGGGATGTTCTTTTCTGAGGCATCTCTGATTTTGTTAATTAGATGGATGCCTACCATAAATCTGGGTAAGGCTACATGGCCAAGTTTTGGCTTCAGGTGGTTTATACCTTGGTACTGCACTCAAGCAAGTTTGTGGACAGTGTTAATGATACTGATAAGATTGTTCGTGGTCACAGACTTTAAATGAATTAAAATCACTGAGAACATGATAGGCCTTGACTAGCACAATGCTAAACACAGCCTTGAATCTTCAGAAACTTTCCAAGTTTTTAATATTCAGGAAAAATGTCCGATATTCAGTTCTGGTGCAAATATCCTATTTAAGCTGCCAACTGTGATCTCAATGAAGACAGAAGTATAATTTATTATTGTTATTACACTGGTTGGTGATTGGGAATATATTAGTAATGTATAAATTAAAGGCTCTAATTCTAATTATCAGCCAATTTCAGAATTGTTAACAATTAAAATTATGAAAACATTAGCTGATTCACTCTCACAAATCAAGTTTTGATTAGATAATAATACTGGTAATATGTATAACATTCGAATTTCTTAAAGGCTTTTCAGTATAAAAACTCTGAGAGAAATTTTCTATTATGTATGCAGAGCTAGAGAATGACTAATTCATGGGCTTTTCCTTATAAGCTTCTTTAAAGGTCCTGATTTGGTTGGTCTCCAACTTTTTGGACTCAGACTTGGGAATTCTAGTTTTGTTGATGGGTCATGCAGACCGAATTAGGAAAACATCTGCAGAGCTATTAAAAAAGCAAATAATCACTAGAAACATAGTACTGATAGAACAATATTTCATAATGAAAGTGCCCGAAGATTCTGTTTTTCACTTTAAGACATGTTCTTAAAGAAGCATCAAGAGTCATTAGTACCTACATTAAGTACATATTAAAATATATTCACTATCTGTAGGTAATGTTTGAATACTACATATAAGAATAATCCTTTTATCAATAGCTGCAGGTAGTGTGAGAATACAGTAGAGCGGTTGTGGAGTTGTGTGTATACAATTGCGATGATTTTCTAATGCCTAAAGAACTTCATTTATGGTATATCTGGTCCTTTAAAAATTGCATCTGTGTGTTTAAAACAAAAGATTCTTATGTCATCTGGCCAGGTTACACAAACAGGACAGGATAAATTACAGAAATAAAGGTTTGTCACCTTTCACAAGAAGAAGAAACACTTGAAATTTTGTGATTTTTTTTTTGAAATAACCAAGTGATCCCACAAGACAAGAAGAGAATCTCTCTTTCATAAACAGACATGAAAGTTGTCTAGTATATATTAAAATAGACAACGTAATTAATGTAGTCACCATTTTAAAAAAATGTCATTCAATAGATCTTATCCCCTTAGAATCAGTAAGAAATGCTTCATTGGAATGTTTATTCATATAATTGACATATACTTCTAGTTTCATGCATGCATATGGTCTGATTTTTAAAAAGGAAAAAAAAAATCTATTTACTATATCTTTCCCATGTGATGATTCCAGAGTCATCTTTGTTAAACACAAAGGTGATCATTTCCCTCTACTGTTTAAAAATCTTTTCCCACTGTCTATAGAGTAAATCAGGTCATTCATGATCTGACCGCACCTAAATGTCTAGCATCATCTCTCATCTTTGCACCACCTGTACTGTGTATTTCAGCTATATAAATACCTCTTTGATCTATTCTTACAAATGCTGCACCACTGTCCTGGAGTGTGCTGCTGTTGCTTTTTATAGTTGCGCCAGAAGTTTTATCTTCAAAGATTATTTGTAATTGTAACATATTATAGCTTCCCAAGAAAACAAATTAGCATACAAATAATGATCTTTTAGCATCAAAGGAAATACTCAACCATACAGATATAAGCACGTATACATACATATATTACAAATAATTAAAACCCTGCGTGCAAAAGTAATGTTTTTCTAAACTTAAAATATAAGTAATAATAAAATCTGTCATGATCCTATTCATAGGCCCACAGCAAAACAGAAATTACTGTAATAACAAACTCACAGAAATGCAGAGAATAACAGACTTAGAACAGATCTAGTATTTTTCCATGTTCAGAAAGTCAAGTTGATGTATTTCGTATCCCTACTCTCCTGGTTTTATAGTTCTTGGCAAGTCTTTTGATTATTTTTGTTCTCAGGCAAGGCTGCCAAATCCTTTTCTAAGCTCCTCCATTCCACAGCTCACATCTCCTCAGTTCCAGCTTGGGCTCGCCTGCCAAGCTCTCCTTCGCTGCATTGGCATCAAAACGACACACTGCCATGAAAGCAAGCTACCCTCACAACCACGGTGCGCCAGGCAAATAGTAATTTCCTTAAATCCTCCTTCTTTAAAAAAATCAGATAGATCATAGATAGTCTCCAATAGTATAGTCCTTCAGTTGATAGTTTGCTTCTGCTTTTGCTATCTCAGCCTCCTCTTACGGGAATCTTTTCCCTTATTTATTCAATTATACTTGTATAACCATAAAATTTGTTTTGAGTATGCAAAGGCATAAAACACTGAAATTTTCATGTCTGTAGTTTCTATCATGAAAATTGAAAGATCTGGTGAACTGGAAGTAATTGAGTAATAATTCTGATAAATATTCTGAAATGCCCTATAGTCTACAATTGAGTATACTGACTCTTAGAACTTAAATTGCTGTGCCACGCAGTATCAGAGAGGTTGAGAAAATCACTGCATGTATTTTAGGGGAAAGCTTGGCAAGTTTCAAACTTTTAAGAAGTTTCTGCAAAATTACGTTAGCCTCTCCAAAGCTCTTGTCTTAACAATTTAATCAGAATCTGTTTTCATGCCCTCAGGGAAGCATCTATCCTTTGATAAACTTAATACCCACTTTTCCAAATCAATGAAATCAATTTGTACTTTGACTGGAATTTCTTGTTTTATAATCTAAATTACTTTAAAAACAATTTTAAAATGCAAAAGATTCTGGGGGTTTGTTCTAATCATAGGTGTAAGGCACAAAGCAAGGTATTCTTAATACTTTAGAATACACATGAAGGAAATCATTCAGCACTATTTCAATATATTCCCCCACTTAGGAGATTCATGCATATTTAAATGAATTAATTTATTTTCTACAATTTACTCTTTAAGAGCTTAAATGATCATTCGCTGTTGCTTATTTCAGTATTCTGTGTCCTTATTCTCTGAGTCACCAACTTATAGCTTGAGTGCTCCAGGTATAGTTATGCTCCCAAAGTATTTTAAATTACCCAATAGAAAATCCAATTTCCAATTTATAAGACTCAGAAGTGATTTTCACTGTTAACTTTTTCTTAATTAAGGATATAGTCTCTATTCACAGCTGAATTTTTGGTACTATATTTATTATTGAATCTGTGATTGTCAACATTTTATACTGTCATCAATATTAGAACCAGATATTCACTGGCGATGGGCCACTATTGTGTTCTCTTGGGATTGACACCTGGGGTAACCATAAAAGTTATCACAATAATAATGTCTATTATTTATATTCTCTGTCAGGCATTGTATATACACTATCCCATTTAATCCTTTGACAGTGCTATGACATCATTATCATCTTCTCTACCATTATTTCAATTTTAGAGATGAGAAAATGTAGGCTTACAGAAGTGAATCACAAGGTCACATAATACCTAGTAAGTAGCAGAACCAATATTTAAATGCACTGCCCTCTTCCATTGTAGCTTTGAACTGATTCATTACTTCTAAGTCACATGATTATATTTTAGAGGGTACTAGAATGACCAGAACCCAGTTTCTGTATCTAAGGGATTTATGATCTAGTTAGGGAAAAGGGTCTAAGACAGCTATACAAATATTACATTTCAAGACTATGACTGCCTTAAAGAGACACTTGCAAATGCACTGAAAATTAAGAGAAATGAAAGATCACATCTGGTTGTGGTATAATTCCAATGGCAATAGTTTTGCAGAAGCCTAGAAGATAAGGTAGGATTCAGAAAGTGGAAGCTATGTACTTCAGGGCATTAGTAAACTGTGCATTTCAGGGCCCTGGCCTTGAACTACAAATGACTCTGACAATAATGAATTTAAGAATATGAAGGAATTTTGTTGTACTGCGGATTGAGAGCCAATGCTCCAGTGGTGGACTCCACAGATATGGGAAATTCCTGGATTCTGAACACAGCAGCATTGGAGCATAGTGATGAACAGGTTCCTTTAAGAATTCTGCTTTGAGGGATGTCTCAAAGCACATCTTAGCTCCTCATACTGTTAAAGAGAAAGGAGATCTCACTTGGTAAAAAAATACCATTTTAGAATCATCTCAGGTATCGTCCTGATTCCATCCTGGATTCTGCCTCTCCTACATCCTCTATGTCTTTGGTCTAGTGCAGTCTTTCAGGCATGTCCCTACACCCATCTCCACCCCAACCTCCTGCTCTGCTAATGTGTCCACTGTTCCTAATTCTTTCTGGGAGACCTAGCCCCAGCTTAGCCTTTCACTGTTATTGGTACAGTTAGAACATGAAGTTTAGAAGACTTAGGCTAAGTCTTCTTTCTTGATTTAATTTCGGCACTTACCATCTGACCCAGTCCCACAGAGTTTATATTCAGCAAATATCTGCTTAGTGCACAGTCTGCACAGGAATCACACTAAATGTTCAAGCTATAGTAGACAGCCAGGCAGCCAATGTCCTTTCTCTAACAGATGTTAATAATATAATGTGATATCAAACAATGATGATTACATGAAGGAAATAAAACAGGGCACTATGCTAGAGAGTGTTTTGTTGGGAAGGGAGGGCATGGTTGCTAATTTAGGTCTGCTTATTAGAAAAAGTTTCCATGAAGCAACATCCACGCTGGGACTTAAATAATACAATGTGGGAGATCCACTAGAAGATAGGAGGAATAGCATTCTAGGCAGAGGGGAAATCAAGTACAAAAAGCCCAAGGCAGGAACCAGAAGGGCAGTGACTCGTGTCAAGGAGTGAGAGGCGAGTAGTACCCGTGGCTGGAGAACTGGGAGGAGGCCAGATTCTGGAGCAGGACATGCAACACAGACAGCAGCATAGCTGTAAATATGAGGGAAAGTCATTAAAACATACCGTCTGTGTGTGTGAGAGTGTGTGTGAGTGCGTGTGTGTGTGTGAGTGTGTGGGTGTGAGAGTGTGTGTGAGTGTGTGGGTGTGAGAGTGTGTGTGAGTGTGTGTGTGTGTAAGAGTGAGTGCGTGTGTGTGTGTGTGTGCGTGCGCACGTGTGTGTGTGTGAGAGAGTGAGTGTGAGTGTGTGTGTGTGTGCGCGCGCGTGTGTGTGAGTGTGAGAGTGTGTGTGTGTGTAACATAGTTTTCATTTTGGCTTTAAAAAGATTGCTCTGGTTGCTTTATGAAGAATGATTAAATGAGGTGATAGATTAAGGCATCACTGTAGATTCCAGGAGAGGTAAGAAGATGGCCTGGGCTAGAATCATGGTGGAAAGGAAGAATGACTTTAAGGTTTTTGTATTGCACAACTGTGAGTGTTGGTTTACTGATGGGAGATCAGATGGGGCAAAACTTAAGTACTTTGTCATGGTCGTGTTAGCTTAGACAAGGTTTTGAGACATTCATTCAACAAAGATTTACCCAACAACAACTCTGTACCAGGTACTATTCTGGGCACTAGGCATAATTTCTAAACAAAACAGATGAAGTTTCTGTACTCTAGAGCAGCTTATATTGCAGGAATCCCAGCAAATGAAGACTAGAGAGGTCAGGGTAGAAAAGCAATGAGAAGTTTGAGAAGCAATGGCATTTAGATGTATTTAAACTTACAGACCTGTGATAAGTTCATGTAGGGACAGCATATAGATAGAAGGGGACTCAGGACCAGACAAAGCAAGTAGGGGCATTTTCTTAATGAGACGTAAAGTAGGCAAAATAAACCTGTTGACTTTGGGTAACAAACGTGTCTTAAATTTGTTTGGCTATGTTGACTTATATGACAAAGGTACCTCCCCTTTACCCCCACTGAATTTTTAGATTATTTGGCTGCAAGTACAATAAAGTAATTGATGTAGTACTACTCTCATTTTCTTCTACTTACAGCTTCATTATTAAAAGTTTATTCATGGGTAAAGTTAAACACAAAACACAGTTAACTATAAAATTTCAGCCAAAAAACTAAATAATTTTTGATTGCCATGACAATTAGTGGTAAATCAGGAACAGCACTGTACCCAGAATGAGGCACCAACAGACAATTTCTGTAACTCCAATTCTAATTCCACAGGTTCCTTTTCTTTTTTTTTTTTTCTTTTTTTTACATATATGTGGGTAGTTCCCTGGCTGGGAATCGAACCCAGGCCGCAGCGTTGACAGCACGGAAGCCTTAGCCACTACACCACCAGAGAACTCCAGCCACAGGTTCCTTTTCAATCCATGGAAGTACACTGGATTATCAGGGAGAAACATTTTTTTAAGAGTGACCTTTAACCTATTCTGATGAATTAAAAAAATCAATCAAAGGAATTAGTACTAATACTTAGTTATGGATTACTGGTGGCATAATTTACAACTGATGGAGACACAGTGGCACTTGGAAACTGCTGCCCTCATTCACACCTGGCCACAATCAGTGGCCCCACCAATTCACTCTTTCTACTATTCCCCATTGGAATTCTGCTAGAGAAAAATCAGAACTGAAGAATCCTTTATGTTTAATAATTAGTCTTTGCTGTAGTCCAAAATTTACTTAAAAGTATTGTTGTTGTTGGTTTTGTAGCTTACTCTCGCTGACAGGTATTTTAAACTTCCTAAATCCTAACTTTAACATCATCTTTATCTGCTGATGTTGTGGCCTACTTATTGGTAATGATTCATGCTACTTGTAATCAGTGCCTTCATCCAGGAGTGTCTTCACTTTAATGCACAAATCATCATCTCTTATTTTGTTCTCCATTTCTAGTTTCGAAGGTGGAGCACACCTCCTTCCAAAGCCTCCCATCACTATCCTGGGCTCCAACTTCCAGTCTCTCCTGCGATGTCACTTCCACACTCACCAATCATTTCCCCATGTCTCCCACCTTTCCCTGGATCTGGGAGTTCCCTGGGTCCTTTTGACTTTCAACATAAATAGACTTTTACCTTGGACACAAAGACCTCTTTGATCATGAAACCTCCATACCTATGTTGTTTCTTGTATCACTGATAAAAAACAAACACTAAATCTGCTGCCATTGTGCTCTTAACACGCATTTAACTCTTTTCACCACCTTGAAAAATAGAAATCTGGCTTCTGTTTCTACAATGCTACTACTTTACTGCATTTTCAAGAGTGACCAAAATAGTCCTTCAGTGAATCCAACACTTCTAATGCTTTTGCATTTGATCCTATTCATTAACCTGCTTTAAATGGCAGCTTCCTTCTCGGATAACCTACAGTCTTTTCCTCTTCCTGCCCTGCTCACTGGTCCTTCTTTGCCTTTTTTCCCCCCAGGATCCAACCTGTAAATAGGTTGGATCTTTTTTTTCAGGATCCAACCTACTTCTTACCAACTTGTAAATATGTCACTTCCCAAGGCCAAGTAACTACTTCCTTAGTTACTTCTATTTGTAATGCTAGAGAAATACATAAAGTCTAAATATAAAAAAGAAGGTGCAACTCTGATAAGGAATCCTATTATTACCCAAGTCAATTAAGCATCTAGTATTAAAATTTTCACTAAATAGGAAAGGGAGTAAAATCTAAAGGAACCATAAACTAAAGAAGTGTATAATCTTGTTAAGTAGATAATGACAAAATAATTGGAACAAACACAGACCTGCTTTTTACATTTATATAACACTATAAGAATGCCTTGTTGGACACAGTAGAGTTAGCTGATCTAGGATTTTTCTGTTTTTCTTCTTTTGGCAAAGCAAATATTGTAAGTTTCATAAATAAAAACACAATAAGGACAGAATCAATTTTATTTGCCTTTATTCTTATATTGATATTTGCCTTCATATTATAGTTTTAGACCATTTTCAACATTTAAAAGGGGGAATCTAAAAATAAAATCCTTTAGATCTGTGGCATCCCATCTTTTGGTTTCCCTGGGCCACAGGGGAAGAAGAATTGCCTTGGGACACAGATAAAATACACCAACACTAACGATAGCTGATGAACTAAAAAAAAGTTTGCAAAAAAATCTCATAGTGTTTTAAGGATTTGTCTTGGGCTGCATTCAAAGTCATCCTGGGCCGCAGGTTGGTCAGGCCTGCTTTAGACCTTGCCTCATGATCAGGGCAGCAAAGAAATGAGCCAGAGGCGAACATCTAAAGCAGGTATGTCCAACCTATGGGCCAGGACAGATTTGAATGCAGCCCAACACAAATTCTTAAAACATTATGAGACTTTTTGCAAACATTTTTTTTTTAGCTTATTAGCTATCATTAGTGTTAGTGTATTTTATGTGTGGCCCCTTTTTCTTCCATTGTGGACCAGGGAAGCCAAAAGGTTGGACACCGATCTAGAGAAAAAGTGAATTCAAACTTCAAATCTCCAAAACAGCAAGATTTCAACAAATCAATTTCTCCGTTGCCCACTCCACAGTCTCTCCTCGCCTTTACTCCCCTCCTATCATCTCCCCTTCTCTTCTCTTCTGTCCTTCTCCCTCTTCTCTCTCTCAGAAACCCTCTTTGGTAATAATCACAGTATAGATGACATCACTTTAAACCATATCAACTTCAGGAAGAGTTTACATAGATGAGGTATGATAAAAAAAACTACAGTGGTGGTGAATGCTGCTGCTGAGTGCCATCCAACAGGAAGGCAGGGGTCTTCGAGATGGGAAATGGCGAGTTGAACCTTAGTAACAGTGTGGGACAAGTTTCAACTTGTTTGGGTCAGTCAGGTGGTTGTGAGCTCCAGTTGGAAGAATGTCTGTTTTAAAGTGTGCCATAAATCACAGATCAAAAACAATTCATTAACATAAATTTCTGTCAAATAAAATTTTACGGTGTGCTCATCCACTTTATTCACTAGATCTGGCACCGTGTGATTTCTGGCTCTTCCTCAAAGTCAAATGACCATGAAAGGTAAACATTTTGAATTGATTCAGGACATCAAGGCAGCCACGAGAGCGCAACTAAGGACAGTCACAAAAGAGGACTCCCAGAACTGCTTCGGAAAGTGGCAGGAACAATGGGATAAGTGTGTTTGAAGCGAGGGGGAGTATTCTGAACGGTATTAATGGCAATGTGTCTTTTACTGTAATAAATTTTTTATGCAAACATTCAACATATTTTTTGATCACACCTCGTATTTTCACCCTTATAATTCAACTTATCCTTTATTATTCTAATTGTTCTACAGGTTTATGATAAAGAACTGTTGCTTCAACATCTTTTACCATAGTGCCATTGACTCCGTGTCCCAATACAGAATTCATGTGGGTAAGATCACTTGCTAATTTTAAAAAGGTTGCTAATTACATAAAGCATGCAAGGTACTATTCCAGATGACTGGGAAGAAACACAGATGACAGGTCCCAAATCCTTGAGGCAAAAGCATTCTAGTAAAGGGAGTAAGAAATCTGCACATAGAATGATACTAACAGGTAATAACTCTGAAGAGTTGCACAGCATGCTTAAGGAATTCGGAGGAAAGAAAAAAAATCACATTCAGTTAGATAAGCTTCATGAAGGACAAGATTTGAAATGCTTACTGAAGATGAGTAAGATTTTATTGGGGTGGGAGAGGGGGATGTTGAAGGAAGAACATATTCTGGAGACAGGATCATATCTGAAGGAGAAAATGACACATGTGGATCTCAAATACTTTCCATAGGCATTCAGAGAGAAAACAGAACAATTCTGTTATTGAGAACAAAAAAGAAAGACTAATGTTAGAGATGAAAAAGATTGAGATCATTTAGTTCAAAGTCACTCACTTTAAAGGAAAGAGAACTGAATACTAAAGGTGGGTGAGAGGAGTGCCTCAGCAGTGCATCAGGATGACAAGGAGGCCTGCATCTCTGTCCTTACTCACTTTGCCCTCCATGCACAAAGGAGATTCCCGCGTTCTAGTAATGTATCCTTCTACAAGGTGTGAGCCTTATTTATTTAATTCACATGGTAATTAGCATGTTCCATGCAAAGCAGTAGGAAATAAAACTCCTATAGAATATCAGCCTTTGGCGGGATACAGGCCAATTAAAAACACTTTAGGTTTCAATTTGTATTTTTCTTAATTATAAATCCTATTTAAATGGCCACTGATATACTGCAAATAAATAATCTTTAAATAATTAAAATAAAAGCTGGTTATCAGTTATAGCTGATAAAAAACATATCAGAAAGACTTCTTGCTTTGGTAGTTTTTTTCTAGGCACATTCTTTAAGACACACATATATGAGTATACATATACACACAGAAGAAATAGATTTTGGGATAGATAGTTGGGAGAGACAAGTTGTTAATTTGCAATTAAATGTGGTCCAGAAAACAGATGCGTGAAAAAGGCTTATGTAATTCCTTGGAAGTGAAACTTTGCAATTAAACTGAAGAGACAGCCAAAGTGTGATGTTGGCACCGAGGCTGCTAGGATATTTACCACTTTTAATGAATCGTTATCAAAGAGTATTTTAGTGACTGCAGCCAGAGTCTCCACTCTCTCTCAGTGTAAGTGGGAAATAATAATAATTGTCCATTCCCGGCCTTAGTGTGAGCTTCTGAAGGGTGAGAACCTTTAGCAGGTTATAAACTTAGGTTATAGGGTGTCCTCCTCTACAGTGTTCACAGCACTTTCACACAGTGAACTACAGCACACGAAGTCTGTAAGAGAAGGGTATGCACAATGCAACAACCACACTTGACACAGCTTCCAAACAAAAGTCCCTGATTCTGGTCCTATCACTGCTTCTCATGGGAACTTTTAATTGCCACCACACAGGAAATTCAGGAAGAGAGGCAAGCTCCTGGCATTTATGATTTGGGCTTATCCATTTCTCCGTGGCTTTAGCAGCCACAGTTTTCAAATTGAAGGACACCTGTGACATCATCTATTATACCAATCTTTGCACAGCTGAAGAGCTTGCATGACATCCCAGCACCATGTAATTCATTCCTTTCAGAGTCAGAACTTAAACCTGATTGTCATCTTTCCTCCACATTATTAGCTGAAGTAAATAGCAGCATAAATTTTTTTATGCTACATTTCAAGGAAAATCCAAGATTCACATTACAAAAAGAAGGTAAATTGTATGTTATATGTTAATCTCCAGAGAGTTACTTTGTCAAAGGGTTTAAAGCATTGATTCCTTCACTTTTTTGGATGGTTTAAAATCTCAAAGCTACATGATCTCTACCCTTTCTTTCTAGTTCAATTCTACTCTCTTCTCTGGAAGAAGAAAGACTACGGTGTAGTTCCCTGATGCACCTCATTAGCTGGAGAACTTGCTTTCTCTCCTTCCAATCTGTACCTTGAGTTTCTCTTGAACTACACACAAAGAAATTATGCCAGTACTTCTTCCCTACAAACCTTACTTGAGGTAGGGTGATCTATTAAAAACCCCTATATGTGGATGCTTCTGTTTGAGTCTACATAGTGGGTATTCAGGCAGTTTGACCTCCCCTTCTTTTAATTTCAGCCTAATGTTCTCCAAATGTTTTCAGCTTTTTCAGAATTTGGCCTCCAAGCCTGCAGAGGACAAAGGGGCAGCTCACAGCAGAGACATGTACATGTAACCACAACCTCCTGAAGTCCAGCCATTCTGCTATGTCACTGTTTCTCATTTTTATCCTTGAACCTTTAAATGCAAAAATCCATCTTCTTTTGTGAATGCCAAATGAATCCCTTTTTTTTTGAATCCTTACTACACATACCTTGAGAACCACAATGAATGACAAAATTTGTTTTATAATCACTCCAGAAATCAGATATCACAGTGGGCATAAATTACATGGAAATTACACACTCCACAAATCTGCATGAATTCTGGCATGTGATGTGTGGCTCACAAAGTGGAAAGGAATGTCTTAGGTGGGGCTTACAACAGGATTTTAATTACTAAAGTTTTAATTCTGTCTCCTTTGTCTCTAATCTTACCCAACTTTGGGAAAATTCCTACTTTTATTTAGGATAAGGATGTTGAGATAGGTTATTTCACTATGCCCAAAACTTTTTAAAATGGATATGTAAATGACCAGTGATGAATCCATTTTATGTGCATAAAGGACTAAGGTGGGAAATACAAAGTTGGACAATTCATTTAACATCCTGTATCACAGTTTCCTCATCTATAAAATGGCGATAATGATACTCTGCATTAATAAAAGGGTTGATGTTATATCTGAATGAGGCTGAATGTAGAAAAAAGATAAGAGAGAGGATATGTGAAAAGTGTTATTCAAAATACAAAGTATGATTATTAATATTTGGACCCACTAGAAAATTATAACCAGTAAGCTGTTCCCATAATAATAGTTTATTCACCTGCATCCCTTGATTCTTTCTCTACAATTCATATTATGATCTAAAGTTATTGCTTTCTTGTCTCAGTATATTAGCTGGATGGCTGAATGCACAGGTTCACATCTGAATCAGCACAAAAGTGAAACCTGGAAGAGGGGAAATAGAAAGGGACTCTCGAGCTTACACTGAAGTCATTCTCATCTGTCAACCTGCCCACATAAATACAAGGAAATCAACTCATTTAAACAGCTTGGGAGGCAAACCTGATTTATAAGTGTTCTTGAGAGTGGGTCAATGAAATATTGGTTTGTTCACAAATTCCCATTTATCATATTCCCTCCAAATGCATGTTAATTGTTTTCATATATAAATGCTTAGAATCAACCATAACAAATGTGTATTGTCAGGTTGTTGGGAGTTTTCTAAAAACAAAACAGGATGATTATGGCATATAGTAAATTATTATTGGTTCCTTGTGCTCTCAGCAGAATCACAAAAGGGTAAGGATTTAGAAGAAAAATCATTCATGTTTGGTTTAAAATCTACAGCACAGAAAACAAATTGAGCTGAGTTAATATAATGAAATACTTATTTAATACAAGTTTGTAGTAGGCTGTATATCATTAGTCTTAAATGTTTGAAAATGTAATCTTTGCTCACAAATAGAAATTTAAAAATCCTTTAGAATAATATAATCCAAAAAAATAATCTTGTGTCTCTTTGTACTTTCTCTCCAGAAAAATAGTATCTATGGCTTATCCACCCCTCCCCACACCAACTTTGCCTTCTTCATAAAAGTTGGGTCCTAGAGTTTACTGTGACTGTCATTTTGTGCAATGATTGCCCAATACTCACACTAAGAACTTATCAAAAGTGTCTGTGCATAACCCCAGACTAAAGAAATCCATGTAGATGTGTAGAAACCCAAATTTATAATATATAGTAATACAAATATATCAGTGTTTGTGTGTATGGCAGGCATGAGAATAAAACTGATAGTGGCATAAATACTAAACCAGTAGCTTTGTGGTATATGTATGCTCAGTAAATTAATTAATAAATACTTGATTGATCTTTAATGATCTTTAGAACCCTGAGATTCTAACAATATGTGGCTATAAAAGCAATATAAGAGTCACATTTTCCTCCTTTTGTTTTCTCATCATTGTAATCACAGTATCAGATTGCTACCTGTTCTTGGTATTATAGAAACTAGCAATTTCTCATGTAAGTATAGCCTCAAAGGCTAGAAAAGGGAAGAAATATAAAAAGGACAGAAAAAAGTACTATGTCTAATAAGAGTCTGGTTACAACCCACGGTGGGATGGAGACCTGTGTAAACCTTCTGATTTCTTTCTCAGACTATACACTTGGATAAACTTGACTACAATCCTTGGAGAACAGAAAGTAGATTGAATGGAAATTGTAAGTCTTTTTCTTCTATGGACATCAAATAAATCATGCTCACACAATTTGATTTGTTTATATTTCATCTTGAGTCTTTATCACAAGATATCTGAGGCCAAATGAATGACAACAATGAAATTCAGTTTCTCAGTGACAACATAAACAGTATTCACACATCTATTTTCAGAGCAACTGTAAACATTCAATGATATAACTGTATTCAATATGCCTTATTTCAGAAAATGATCTATTTAATCGATCACAGATCTGATATTACGGTAGGCTGAATGATGGCCCCCTACATACCTACACTGTTGTCCTCAGAACCTGTGAATAAGTTACTCACATGGCAGGAAGAATTCTACAAATCAAAAGTTTGAGACAGATTTGATGATGGTAGGCTGCCTGACTTAAATTTGGAGGAAGGAATCATGAGCCAAGAAATGTGGGCAGCCTCTAGAAGCTGGAAATGATGGAAAAAAGAAATAAGGATTCTCCATGATGCCTCCAGGAGGACTGCAGCTCTATCAATACCTTGATGTTAGTAACATTAGACCCATTTTGGATTCTGAACTCCAAAACTATAACGTAATAAATGTATTATTTTAGGCCATTAGTTTGTGGTAATTTCTAACAGCAGTAATTTGAAACATCCATCACGAAAATTTTCACAAGTGTGGTTATATTTTTGATCTACCCATCAAACACTACACATTTTAAGTTCACCTATCTTTACATACATTTAAATCTACTATTAAACATAAACATTTGCCATACAGCTAGTAGAGGAGGAGACCAGGAGGCAAAAAGCCCTGTGCTGGGACTCCAGACACCTGAGTTCCAGACCAGCTCTGAAATTAGGAAGCTGAAGTCACTTTTTAGATCTTAGTTATTTCATTTGAAAATCATAGGTCTAGACAAATGATGGTATGCCTTTTGAAATCATGATACTATAATTATTCTAAAATCTAAGTAAAGGAGATAGCATTCATTCTGTCTGGCCTGTACATCATAGAAATGGTCATTTGCTGGCACTTACTATAGAGAATGCATAAAAAACCAAGATGTGGTATGAACAATTAAGATTTTTAAATACATCTTATTAATAATGTTTAATTTCTATAATGTAGTCCAAAGTACGAGGTTGGATAATTAATTTTGTGAACTCACTCTAGAAAAAAAGTGCTGCACACCTCATTGCTGAATATCACTATGGTCACCTTTGGAGTACTCCCCCTGGGGAGCTATGAGGTCTGACAATTACGTTCTCAAACTTGCCGCTGTGGGCAGCACTGTACGAACAACTCGGTCAGGTTCATAACCTTGGTACATCTGAGTCTCACAGCTGTGTTCGTGGGGATGTATGGTGATGTCTTGCTGAGTGGTGCTCATTATTGTTGTTCAATGTTTTTATGTGGCACTGCCAGAACACTGGAGCTTGAATTAGAGCAATGAACAAACATTAAATTTCATGTTAAACTTGGCAATAGTGGGAGTGAAATCAGGGACATGCCTGTCCAAGTTTATGGGGATAATGCTATGAAGAAACAGAAGTGTACAAATGGATTAAATGTTTTTGTTTTGTGTTTTATTTGAGGAGAGAGAAAGCATCATTGATGAAGAGAGGTTAGGGCAGCCAGTAATGAGCAGAATTGATGAAAACATTGCAAAAATTTGTCAAATTCTGCATCAAAATTGTTGGCTGACTGTGAGAAGCATAGCAGACAAAGTAAACATTGATAGGGAAACAGGAAAATCTTAACTGCAAATCTTAGCATGAGAAAGATGTGTGCAAAAATGGGTGCCGAAGTTCACTGATGAACAAAAGCAAAGGAGAGCTGCAGTTTGCCAAGACCTTTTGGAGAGGCTCACTGATGCTTTGGGCTGTGTTATCACTGGCGATAAAACATGTGTGTACCAAAAAGACCCTGAAACAAAGCATCAAAGTGCACAGTGGAAGTCAGATAATTCTCCAGGACCAAAAAAGTTCTGTCAGTCCAAATGAAGAGTCAAAACCATGTTGCTTACCTTTTTTGATATCAGAAGGATTGTTCATTATGAATTTGTACTAACTGGACAAACAGTCAACCAAGTTTACTATTTGGAAGTGATGAAGAGTCTTCATGAAAATGTTAGAAGAAATGACCTGAACTTTTCGCCAGTTAACTCATGGCTCTTGGATCACGACGATGGACCAGTTCACACGGCACTGACTGTGAGGGAGTTTTTAGCCAGTACACAAATAACTGTATTGGAACACCCTCCCTACTCACCTGATCTCACCCCTCAATAACTTTTTTCTTTACAAGAAGATAAAGAAAATATTGAAAGGAAGACATTTTGATGACATTCAGGACATCAAGGGTAATACGATGACAGCTCTGATGGCCATTCCAGAAAAAGAGTTCCAAAATTGTTTTGAAGGGTGGACTTGGTGCTAGCATTGGTGCATAGCTTCCCAAGGGGAGTACTGTGAAGTTGACTGTAGTGATATTCAGCAATCAGGTATGTAGCACTTTTCCTAGGATAAGTTCATGAACTTAGCTGTCAGACCTTGTATTCTGTTACATTTTAGAGTTTCACCAAATACTTGAAAATGTTTAGTACCTTACAAATAAAAATTTAAGGCTTTCTTGAGAATCCTTTATGAAAATATTTATTTATAATTATCATTCTAAATTATTTAAATAAATGTAAAATTACAGGTACAGCTATTATAAAAGATAAATCTTTCATACTGAACCACATATTTAAATTTTTTGACATTGGTATAAAATATATTTTTATTGTGAAATTTATTGAGGTGACATTGATCAGTAAAAATTACATAGGTTCCAGGAGCACAATTCTACATTACATCCTTCATGTGTTGCATTATGTGTTCATCACCCAGAGTCAGTTCTCTTTCCATCACTATACATTTAAATTTATATAAATCTGTGAGAGAACTTTTTATTTCTAAGGTTTGAAAGATTCTTAGTTGAAGGTTATTGGAGAAAAATCAATATTGGAATTTATAGCTAGCACTTTCCACTTATAAATAAAAATGTTCCATGAAAACATTAATGAGTTTTCCAAATTAATAATAGAAAGCAATGGAGATTGAAAGCCATTGATGGCTAACTAAATACAGAATGAAGAAAGGTTTCTCTATCTATGTATGGTGATGAGCATTTTAAAAAGAACACTTTTAGATTACTGGATATAATTTTCATGAAATTGAACTTGTTTCCCAGTAGGCTGTTAGCTTAAACATTCAGTGACTTATACTTCTTCCTTTGAAGGGCCAGCCAGTCCCTGTTATTTATTAATTAGAGATAAGCTGGCCATGTAGGTCTCATTCTTTCTTTCCTTTCCTGTCTCTGGCAGGAAGCACACAAATAAAAGAGGGCAAGGTACAGGTACCCTCTGTGTCTGGATTAGAATATACTTCAGTTGTCTCCTGCAATCAGAGCTCCCTCTATACTGTGACCTCCCTAAATCTGCATCCTGCCTGTTAGATCTATTAATACTTCACTTATTTTTTTCCTTTTGCTGCCTTGGATGACTTCCCCAGAGTTTCCGTCTTGAAAGCCTGACTTAAAGAGTAAATGTCAGCAGTACCCTGATACTACAGTCAAAGGCATCACAAGAAAAGCTATAAAATGATTTCTTAGGAATATGAATGCAAAAATCCTCAACAACATACTAGGAAACTGAATACAACAAAATATAAAAATAATTATATATCATTACCAAGTGGAATTTACCTCAAGGATAAATGGTTTAACATGTGAAATTCAATTAATGTAATTCATTATATCAATAGATTTAAAAAAACATAAATCACACAATCATTCAATAGATTAAAAGAAAAAGCAAAATCCCACACCCTTTCATGATAAAAGCACTTAACAAACTAGAAAGAGAGCATAATTTATTCAATTTGATAAAGGCTATCTATGAAAAATCAATAGCTAACATCACACTTAATGGTAAAAGACTGGATGCTTTCCTTCTAAGATCAGAAATAGGACAAGGATGTCTACTTTTGCTACTTTCAATATTATTTGAAAACTATTTGAATACTATTTGACTACTATTCAATACTGTATCAGAGATTGTAGCCAGGACAATTTGGCAAGTAAAAGAAATAAAAGGCATCCAGATGAGAAAAAAAGAAGTAAAACTACCTCTATTTGAAGTTGACATGATCTTATATACAGAAAATCCTAAGAAATCCACTAAATCAACATTAGTATTAATATTAATAAATGAGTTCAGCAAGTTCGCAGGATACAAGATCAATGGATACAAAAATCAATTATATTTCTATACAGGTACAGTGAGCAATCCAAAAATGAAATTAAAAAAACAATTCCAACCCATGGACACAATCAATAGTTTAATGTTTATGTGGGGACAAGTGGGGAGGAGAAGGGAGAAGGGGGAGGGGTGGGAGAGGAAGGAGGGGGAACTAAATATAAGGTGATGGAAAGAGAAGTCACATTAGGTGGTGAACTTATTATACAACAAGTTGACAATGCACTGTAGAATTGTATGCCTGAAACCTATGTAATCCTTGCTAACAGATGTCACCCCAATAAGTCTAACAATAAAAAATACAATTAAAAAAAAAAACAATTCCATTCATAATAGCATCAAAACAATACTTAGGAATAAATTTAACAAAACAAGTGAAAAACTTCTACTATGAAAATAAAACTGTTGAAAAAGAATTAAGATCTAAATAAATTATTCAATGTTCATGGAAAAATTTTAGCATTACTAAAATGGCTATATTTCCCAAACTGATCTACAGAATCAACATAATTCCTGTCAGAATCTGAGCTGACTTCTCTGTAGAAATCCACAAATTAATTCTAAACCCTTCCCTCATAATATATACAAAAATTAATTCAAAACATATCAGAGACCTAAGTGTAAGATAAAATACTATTATCTCTTAGAGGAAAACATAGGAGTAAATCTTTAAGACATTGAATCATTAGATCTGACACCAAAACCATGAGCAACAAAAGAAAAAAATATGTAGATAAATTGAATTTCATCAAAATTAAAAATGATTTTGCTTTAAAGAACACCATTAAAAAAGTCTGAAAAGACAGCATACAGAATGGGAGAAAATATATGTAAATACTATCTCAGATAAGGGACTTGTATTTAGAATATGTAAAGAACTCTTACAATTCAAAAATGAGAAGACAAATAACTCAATTTTAAAGAGCCACTGATCTCCACAGAAGGTAGACAAATGGCCAATAAGTGCCTGAAAAAATGCTCTACAACAGTAGTCATCAATTACATGCTACTTTATACCCACTAGGGTGGCTAAAATCAACAAGTCAGATAAAGCTAAGTATTGGCAGGGATGCGGAGGAATCAAAATTCTCATATACTGCTGGTGAGAAGGTAAAATGGTCCTGCCCTTTTAGAAAACAGTCTAACAGTTCCTCAATGACTACACATAAAGTTACTGTATTGACCTGTTAACTCCACTCCTAGGTAAGTGCCCTCAAGAATTGAAAACATATGTCCACACAGAAACTTGCACATGAATGTTTATATTAATAGCAGCATTATTCATAACAGATAAAATGTAGAAGCAATCTAAATGTCCATTAATGAACAAATAAACCAAATGTGGTACTATCATACAGTAGAATGTTATTTAACTATTATAAGGAATGAAATACTGATAAATTCTACAACATGGATAAATTTTTAAAACGTTATGCTAAGTGAAAGAAGCCAGTTAAAAAAATTCATATACTGTCTCATTCTATTTGTATGAAAGTCCAGAATAAGGAAATCTAAGATATGGAAGAAGGTAGATTAGTCATTGTTTAGGGCTGAGTAGAGGGGGAATAGTTGGGTGATAGCTAAAGGGTACATGCTTTCTTTTTGTGATGAATGTATTCTGAATTTGAGTAGTGATGTTGCCCATATTTGTGAATATACTAAATACCATTGATTGTATACTTTAAATGAGTGAATTTTATGGTATGTGAATTATATGTCAATAAAACTGTTTTAAAAATGCTATTTCCTTTTAGCTTATTTATTAGTACTAGAATGAACTCATGCCCTCTAGAACACTGTTGGTCTGATCCCTTCTTCTTAAGTGGCTCACAGTCATGGCCATTGTCCTTTTTAGACACAGAGTGCACAGCACAGCTCTTTGTTAGGCCTTTTCCAATATACAAATATGGAAGAGACATCATCAGACTTTTGTTCTAGGGCTGCCTCCTACCTACTTCATATAGCCAGAAGTTAAATGGGATTCTGCCATAACACACTACGCATTTTTAAAAGACCACAACAGCTTGATATTGCAATTTGTTTGTTAAAAATAATTTTTAAAGGGTAAATTAATGAGTCATGCAAATATAAAATGAAAACATCGAAGACTTCATTTAAGTCACTAATGAATAAGAAAATGAGTAAGGTGCAAAAAAGTGGTTCAAAGAAGGCTACAAACAACAGACATGTAGAGACAACCAGGAATGCTAAAATAAATTTGCCAATAGAGGGCAAATGGGTCATGTCTATAGGATGATAATCCATTGCATTTTCACAGAACTAAAGTTCAATTGGCTTATAGGAACAGGAATCATGAACAGCACCTTACCAATTAACTTCTAATTCCACAGAGTTGCCAACATTATCAAAGACAATGAAATACTACGTGTCCCATGGAATTAGATAACCCTTCAAGGGACATCCATAGCAGGCCTAACAATCCACTGAAAGATAGCCAGGAGTCTTTTTGTCCATCACACAAGCTCTTGAAATTTTTCATGACAGGTTTCAGTGGTATGTCTATGAACACAGTTTGATAATTAATTACATTTCTATCTTATTTGAGCTATCAGATTTTATCAATTCTAACACGTATATTTTACCCACATCTCTGCAATTTTAATTTGTAGCATTTTTTTCTTGGCATACATATAAAATAATATTGCATCTTAGAATTGATGTGATGACATGCAGTTATTTCCCCAATTTATAGACTTGAGAAAATGGTTTGAGTGTAGGGAACTTTAGCTATGTGTTCTTTAAGAAGCCTGAGGCAAAAAACAAATAAACAAAAGAAACTATCGCTATTATCAGCTTTGATGTCTAAAGCATGTGTTTTATGTAAAAATATTGATAATATCTTTTATTAAATTCAATGTAGGTCATGGGTTATCAACAAATTTAGATACAAAAGACATTGTTCTTGAACAAGACAGGAAATACTGACGTCACAGATTCAGAGTGCTTTGTTTTAAGCACTGGGCTAGAAAAGCACTAATTAAAATAATAACAAAGACACTAAAACACCTCACATATTAGTGGCACTAGCTCACAAAATATAATCCACCTGGATACAGTCATTGTTGAACAATGACAACTCATTAGAATCACTTTGTGAACCATAATGGAGTGAGACTTAGGAGTGTTTCTTATTGCAACACTATTAGCAAGTGTAGTTTTACAGACTCACAAACTGCTCCCTTGTTAGGCTGGCACAAAAAAGTCCTCATACAGAGCTCCTGCAGAAGCTCTTGGTGCCTGTATACACATAACACAAATGATTTTCCATTGAGATGAAAAATCTTTTCAAACTCTTTGCTCATAGTATTTTTTCAAAACTCACTTGGGTTAGGAAATTTGAAATTCTTTCAGTCAATGCTATGAAATTATTCCATTATGTCATTTATTACTATACTTCTTTGAAAAAAAACACAAAAGAGGGAACAATGAATATATAATTTCAAACTCAATTTGAGTGTTTTAAATAAGAGGCCTGAACAAATGGAGGGTAACTGCATTTAATATTTTTCTTAGGCCAAAGTATAGAGAAGTTAAAGGCTGTCTATTAGAATTTTTATTTTTCTAATTACTTTCCATTTCTACCATTATCTCCTCTTTCCTGTCTCCTTTGCTTTCCCCTATTTACAATTACCTTCCTCTTGCTTTATTATCTTTATCTTGAATTCATTTTAGTGACTTTTTTTTAAGCATCAAGTTATTGTATATGGAAAGTCCTTAATTTATTAATTGGAAACAATGAAAAATAGCACTGAAAACTTGAATTCAAATTTTGAATGCATTTATCTTTATGATATGTTAGAACTTTGAACTACCATGTCCTTAAATGAAAAGTAAAGATAACTGAAATGCTTTCAGAATCAGTGAATTACACCAATATCAGAGCTAAGGAAACCAACTAGAACAAAAAAGAAAGGTTACACAAACACATTGTGGCAAAGTTGTAGAATATCACAGAAAATCATAAGAAAGAATGGATAGACTTAAAGACAAATTATAAACAAGAATTAGTTTGGTTGACTGGATTCCTTAATAGCAACAACAGAAATCCATAAGAGTATGGCTGAAAGAAAGTTTAAATAAATAAAATTTTTTTAATGTTTATAGTCAAAATATTCATCAAGATGGTGGACAAAACAAAGACATTTTTTGAGAGACAAAGGAAGACTCCTACTTATTTTCTCCTTCCCCACTGACAGAATTTCATTTTTGTGGGGTGACTAGGTCCTTAGATAGAAAACTGCATATCCCAGCATCCTCTGCAGTGGGGGCAGCTATTTGAAAAGTTCTAGCCACTGAGGCAAAAGATTAGATGCAGGAAGAACTTCAAGAAGTGTTGGGAATCCCTGAGGCCTTGAATTCTTGCTATATGCCTCATCTTCCTCTCTTTCCTTTCCTATCTCCTGATGCTCAACTAGGAACACAGTGGCTGGAGCTGATATTAAAATTTTGAGGCGAAGGTTGAGGAAATGACAGAAACCTTACCCTGTAAACACTGCTCACCTCTGCACTTTGGGAAACAATAGTGTTTTTTTTTTAACATGTGCATACTATACTCTACTTTGATGTCAATTCTACAATTAAAAGATTTATAATCTAAGCAGAGATAGCATATATTCTATATACTATGAGCAAAAATACTTTAGAACACAAATTGAGTTTAGTAGAAAGGCAATATTCATGTTAAGAGTAGCAAACTGCCAAGAGATTCTGAAAATCCTTAGAATAGAAAACATAAATGTATGTAAACATTTAAGTGCTAACAGTGGTAGTTGACTTCACAGTCTTCTTAATCTTAGTTTCATAAAACTTAATTTTAAAAGTTTTACTTAAATCATAACTTACTATGCTCAAGAGTTATTTGTACATATCCATTAAGTGAATATATTTCATCCTTAAATGAAATATAGAAGCTTTTTCTAAAAGAATGATAAGTTACCATTTAAACTATAAATGCATACAGGTCACAGGAATATAATTATTTTTAGATATTGGAAGCTATTTGACTGTATTTAGCAAAATATAGGCTTTCTTGAAAGCTACTGTTTCAGTGACTCTTAACTGAACACAATGTTATTTGTTGCAGACTGAAAAAGAAAGAAAATTGGATTACTAACAAAAATATGACTATCTATAGAAAAGCCAAATGAATTTATAGTCACATTTTTAGAAATAATGTATGTGTACAGCAATATATCAATACACCATAATACAATCAATCTTGTCTATATGTCACCAATAAACTCAGAAAATTAATTTTTAAAAACATATTAAGTTTCAATAGCCACACAAAGTACAAGGTTTCTTAAAATAAATCTTATATAAGATATACAGCATCTTTATGGAGATATTTTATAAATAATTGAAAGCAATTAAAAAGTTCAAAGTAAATAGAGAGATAAACTATGTTTTATGGATGGCAAGATTCAATTTCATACAGAAATTTTCTTTCCCACTTGTTCTATTCTCCCAAATTAAGCTATAAATTAATCATAATTTTAATAAAAATTACAATGGACTTGTGGATATGTGAGAAGTTTGTCAGGCTGACGCTAAAATTTATGAAGAAGAGCAAAAAGTCAAAAATAGTCATGAAAATTTTGAAGAACAAGGTTGGGGTACTCAACTGACCACATTTCAGTATTTATTATAAAGCTACAGTAATTAAAGCACTATGGTATTAGTACAAGAAGAAGAATGTAAGTCAAGGGGACAGAATAGAGATTCAAGGAACATAACCATGAATATAAAAACTTATGGTACATTGAAAACTACTGGAGAAAGGATGACAAATGATGCTAGGGCAACTCGTTATCACCAAGAAAAAAAATCGGATCTCTAACTCATATCACACACAAAAATCAATTCCAAGTGAAATGTTAAGACCTAAAAATAAAACATAAAACTAAAAATACTAGAACATTTATGACCACAGGGGAGTAGGAAGATGACTTAAGACACAAAAATTACAAATCTTAAAGAAAAAGATTCCTAAATTTGACTACCTTTAATTTACCATAATCTCTGTGCATTTGAAAATGCCATAAACAAATGGAAAAAAGGCAAAGTATAGCCAGGAAAATAATAATTAGGGTCTCAAGAACTTCTGAGAATTAGTAAGGAATAAACCAAATTAGCCCAATGGCTAATGGGCAAAAGAAAACAGCAATCCACAAATGAGGAAACCGGCATGACTAATAACTGCAAATGGATGCCTTCCCTCATCAGCAGAGTCTACAAGGAAATATCACTGACATTGGTCAGATTGGCAAAATGATGAAATCTGACAATACCAAGAATTGGGTGAGGACGCAGAACACGGGAACTCTTGTATACTCCTGGGACAAGGGCACATTGGCAGAACAACTATCAGAGCAATGAGGCAACTCTGATAAAAGTAAGCATGTACTTATCTAGGGCACAGCTGTTTTATTCCGAAGAGAATACAGCCTAGACAAACATTTGCACCAGATACATCGCAGAATGTCCACAGCACACTGTCATAAAGTAAACTACTGTAATGTTTTTAGCTTCAAGAATACAAATATTCACTTCTTGGTGATGGAAACACCGACATCTTAAACACTTTTAAAAAAAACACACAATGTGATGGGAGATACTCCACATTAAAACAATTAAATCAGACCATTTTTAGAACTTGGGGCATCCTATTTAAGAGTGGGTATAGACTGAGGGAGATCAAGCCTCATAACCACCTGAAGAAGACTCTGATATGCTTCCTTACAAGGACTTGCTTACTCTCCTTCGCCCAGAAAGCAGTAGCCCCTGGCTAAGTTACCGCATCTACAATCTCCTTCTCCAGGCCCAGCCTCACCCAGTCATTTTGTAGGTGCGACTGACAGAATGACACTGACCTCAGGGTTCTGTGTTCACAGAATCAGTGAGGAAGTAGGGGCCCTCCCTATGAAAGAAATCCACCTACTTCTCTTCAAGTCAGCATGGGTGTGTCATTTCACAGTTATTTTTATTACTTTTTAATGAGGTCCTGTCACCTAACAGAAGACATCATTGATTAACATTTTTACACAGATAATTCACAAAACACTCTCTGTGTGTGGACTCTTCCTTTGAACACTCCATAAAGCTGCTATTTACTTGTTTCCACAAAGTTGTATAGAAAAAAATAATTATTTCAAAAGTCAAAGCAATGTGTAGTTATATAAATAATTAATAGTGTACAGCATTACAGCAAGATTAGGGAATTATCACTGGTAGGAGGGTTAAAAGCCCAATCCTCATCACGCAAAGGCCTCTGTCCCAGAGTAAACTGCATTATACAGAATTAGGATGTACACATTACTGTGCAACACAGGGGATCAGGGGACGTTCTAAAGAGCCTGGAAGAACCATGTCTAATCCTATGACTCTCTCCTGCTACTGTAAGATAACGGAAGCCGCGGCTACTGCCCATAGTGACAGCCTTCCTCTTCGCCCTGCTCAGTGCCCCTCCTGCTTGGTGCCAGCCCTAAAAGGGAAGTCAGTACCAGATCCCGGAGGAAGTGCAGCACTGTAGAGATTGGGTCCATGGAAGGGATCGGAATTCTAAAAAGTATAATGGTTTCAGGCTGGAATGTTTTCAAAAAAGCTTCTAATGCCAGTTTCCGCTAACCAGCTTCAAAGCCTGTCACATATTTCTATGCACTGGAGGAGATCTGCTCTCATCATCCTTCCAAAGTCTGATGAATTCTCCAGACATTTACTTCAAAATATCTCCGGTTTTTCCTAATTATTTCAGGAGTGGCTCACAGAAAGTTTTTTTAAAGTATTTTTTTATTTTCAAATTATTTATTTCTTGAAATATTTATTTCCTTGTGAGAACCTGCAAGTGTCACACATTATAAAGAATGACATGGTTCCATATTTTACTTTTTACAACCTCAGAGGTATTGGTCAATCAGGAGATAATCCCTCTGATTAAAGCTCTTTGAGGAAATCTCTGTTATTCTTAAAGAGACTAAAGTTAATTTACAACATTTGATGGTTTCTTTTGGAACCAGCATTTATTTTATGAACAGATCCACCTCATTTCTTTTTCTTTTCAAACTGAAGAGATTTAGCATTACTAGGACCTACTATAGTTACTAGGTACTGGAAAACATTTTAAAATTTAATAAGAGCATCTAATAATAAAATCCCAGAGGTTTGACTATGAAAAGAACTTGCTATGTTAGTTAGAATAGCTATCTCTCTGTTAAAGTAGGTTTCAAGTACACAAAATTATGAGGAAGGCTGAACAAAGAATTCTTAGATATGATACCAAAAGTATGATCCATAAAAGAAAAAATTGGACTTCATCAAAATGAATGATTTAGTTAATGAAATTTCAGAAAATGAACAGATAAGCCAAAGACTCTGAAAACAATATTTGTAAGTCATATTTCTAATAAAGAACTTGTATCTGGAATATTTATAGGAATCCTACAACTCAGTTTTAAGAAGAGAAATAACACAACTAAAATATGGACAAATGATCTGAATAGACATGACTGTAAAGAAAATATACAAATGGCCCACAGAATATGAAAAGACGTTTGATGTCATTAGTTATTAGGAAAAAGCAAATAAAATCTACCATAGACTAACACTTCATATCCACTAGGATGTGTACTAAAAAAGCAGATAATAGGAAGTGCCAGTAAGGATGTGCAGTAACTGGAACGCTCGTACACTGCTGGTGGGAATGTACAATGGCACAGCTGATTTGGAAAACAGCTTGGCAGATCCTTGACAGGTTAAACAAAGACTTATCATATGAGCCAGTATTTCCATTCCTAGGTAGGTATCAAAGATAAATTAAAGAAAAAAAAAGGAAGAAAAGAAAAGAAAGAAAGCCTCCCTTTTTGCAAGGGTTTACTTACTGAGGTTCCACTTCAGGCCTGTTGTTGTAACCTGATTGCAAGGCTGTCCAACAGGAATAAGGCCGCACCAATCCCCTTCCAGTCCTGTGTCTACGTGCAACTTGTGCTTTCCCTGAAGTAGAAGAGCAGTGATCATTAGGACCGGGAAGAGAAAGAAGGCTGATCATGGGCACTGAAGTCCTGGTCAGATACACCAGGTACCATTCTAAGAACTTCACATGGTTGATCATATTTCATCTTGACAACAAATTTATGTAGCATGTGCTGAATAGTGCTAGGAAATTTCATCTGACTTAATCCTAGCAACAATTTTGTGAGGTAGCTTATTGTTCATTATTACTTTTACATAGGAGGAAACTGAAGCTTGCAGAGAAGAAATGTATCCAGGACCATGCAGATAACAAGGGGCAGAATCAGGATTCGCACCTGTACCTACGGGCTGATTCCAGGGACTGCATTGACTCTGCATGCTAAAGATGTAGCATGTAGAATTCTAGGATCTTAATCGAACACTTGCTCAATTGTAAATGAAACACTTGTTCCTAAGTAAAACCTCTGCTCTGTTTGAGAATTGGGCTCCCAAGTTTCAACATTCAATGTCAATCCTCCTAGTAGTTAACGAGCTTCCTATGTTTATAGCTCTAAGATATGCTTGGTGAGAGAGAAGCACTTCTGCCAGGAAACAGTTATTGGCCCTAAGGAACTAGTATGTTTCCTCCATTCTGATTATGAAAACCTATGTAATTTACCATGTTTTCAACTTTTCTGTTTATGAGATTAAAGTTAAATGCAATGATCAATCAAGGTCATGTTTGTTTCTAAAAAGAAAGCTTGGAAATGCCTCTTCTATAAAGTATTTGATTTTCCATTTTTGTTCTAGTTACCATCCTTAGGATATATTGTCTTTATAGAAAGATACCTCAAGACCTTGTAGGAAAATGCCAAGGCATGCATAAATTCAATATAGAATAAAAAGGTATTGTTCATAATTCATATATCCCAAAAGGAATAAGTTCCAAAGGATACTCTTTATTTTAATAAGATAATGTTTTAAAGTATATTTCATATATGACAACATATTACCAAACTAAGGTATCTAAGTTTCCTTTTAATTTTATTCCACTATGCTTTTTGTATTCTATAAGCTTGTAAAAACTTCATTCTATTGTATACAAGGCCTCAACGTACAAGTAGGTTCTTTGCCTTTAGTCAAAAGATTGCTTTTATTAGGAAAACAAATCTCTAGATTACACATCAATCCTCAAAATGTAACACAAGTTCATTCAGATCTTTACTACCTATATAATTCACATACATATATTAATAAGGTGTGTTTTATATTTCTATTTCAACATTCAATCAGAAGGCATTAACTCAATTAAAATGGCTTAAATATAATCAAATGCAAAGAAAACTTTTAAAGGAAATATAAAATACATTTTGAACTTGGTGTTCAGCATTGGGAGAAAAGATAGGTAACACACAGATGTATAAGAAGCAATGGATTAGATGTACACAAACGTGAGTGGATTAGAAACATAAAGCACTGTCAAAACATAACTTGTAGGAGGGAAGAGAATCAGAACAAATTGTATAACCCATTATGTAAATTAAAATAAATTCAAACACAATAAGACACTTTTTCTAATATCAAAATTTTAAAAAATATATATTAACACACATGAACATGTTTGCCCATAGGAAGGGTAAGGAGAATGGGAACATGGTATAGGGATAAAAAGGAAGCAACCAATCAATCAATCAATCATGAGGATTCTTGCCTGGGACGAGAGATGATGAAGTGCCATGAACCAATGAGTATAACTGACTCAATGCTGAGATCTTATAAAATAACAAATATGTTTTTTAGACACAAAGTGATGTAAGACTTAGAAATTCCTAGACTCTTCTGAAGAAAAAATAGATTAAAAAATCTAGTGATTCTAAACAGCAATTAAAGAAAGAAGAATAACTGGAATATAGTCATAGAAAAAACTCAGGAATGAAATAAAAACTAATCTCAATCTTGAATAATAATCTTTGGTGATTTTCTTTTAGTATCAACTTAGAGCAAAAACGTGTAAGTCATTATTGTTTAGAAACTTTCTACACATCACGGTGTAAAAGTGATACTGTAATATAATTGCCTTAAGGCACAGGTGAGGAAGAGAGTGGAAGAAAGTACAGTGATCCCCATTTTGTCATCATTTTACATGTATAGAACTCAAGACATCATGACTAAAGTGGTAGATTTTTAAAAGGGGGCCACATTAGGTGGAGAACTTATTATACAACAAGTTGACAATGCACTGTAGAATTACACACCTGCAACTTATGTAATCCTTGCTAACAGATGTCACTCCAATAAGTCTAACAATAAAAATGAATTTAAAAAAAAAAGATACACTGCCCTGAAGCTAAATAAAGCTACTCGTGCTGTTTTGGTGTCACACTCAAAAAAATAAAAATAAAAATAAATAAAAGGGGGATTTAAAAATTGCTGTTGGCCAGAGTAATTAGTAATATAAATAACATGTCTAATCAGCAATGGGACTGAGGAATAAGACCCAAAATAGTTTTTTTCTTCGAGCAGCCATGTTATTCATGAACCTCCATGCTAGCGTCAGAGCAAGCTATTTACACAACTTTACATGTGGAAACTGCAGTAAGTGCATGGAAAGCAAAGCCCAGAGGAGATTACAGATCAGGGACCTGCCTCAGGTATGGGGAGTCGGGGAGGGGGCAGAAGGCAAGCAAGGGGTTCCTGGAGGAATGACGCTTGTGTGGGAACTGAAAGATAAATAGGACTCAACTCTGTGAAGGGAGGATGAAGAGGTTTGCAGGCCAAGAGCATGCACGTGAAAGGCCATAAGGTGGTATCAGGACAGTCAATGACGAGGTAGGCATGACAGAGAGGAAAGGGTGGTGCACTGTCCAGTAAAACTATTCTGTGTGACACCATTGTGGTGAGTATATGACATTACACATTTTGAAAAATCTATATAATGTATGACGTGGACTTTCAATAACTCTGAAAATATAGATACTAAATATAATACAAACGATTATCAATAGATCCCAAACACAATACACTAAGAAATTCTGAAAGCGACAACAAAGCCTCCTCTATAATGAAGGGAGTTGATGAGAAGATGTTATAGAAATTCTGATTTCCTGAGAACTGCTTTGGCTTCAGCAGTGAAGGACTAGAAAGTGGTGGGACTTCTCATGTCAGTGGATCCCAGCATCATCAGGGTTGTACTTCAAAGGGGTTACAGATAATCTGCAGCCTCCTGGGTGCTGGGTAGAAGAAAACACCCAATGAAGAAGGGCAGGAATGCACACCTGGCCCAGATGGCTCTACTTCTGTCTCAGGTAATGGTGCCCCTGACAATGAGACCTGCTATCAGAGACTGACTTCTCCGTTCCTGTCCTTGGGCTGTTTTATTTTCATGTGTTACAGTGAACTCCTACTTATTAATTGAACACTTTACACCCACTGTTTGTCTGCTCAATGGTTTGGTCAAGTAAAGAAGTTAGTATGAGATATGACAATTAAGTTCACGAACTCATCCTAGAAAAAGTGCTGCATACCTCACTGCTGAATATCACCATGGTCACCTTCGAAGTACTCCCCTTGGGAAACTATGTACCAACACCAGCACCCAGTCCACCGTTCAAAGCAATTTTGGAACTCTTTTTCTGGAATGGCCATCAGCGCTGTCATTGTATATTACTCTTGATGTTCTGAATGTCATCACAATGTCTTTCTTTCAATATTTCCTTTATCTTCATTGGAGGCCAGAACAGGTAATTAGGGAGGGTGGTCCAATAGAGTTCTTTGTGTACGGGCTAAAAACTACCTCATAGACAATGTCATGTGAGCTGGTGCACAGTCGTAATGCAAGAGCCATGAGTTGTTGGTGAAAAGTTCAGGTAGTATTCATCTAACTTTTTCACATAGCCTGTTTAGCACTTCTAAATAGTAAACTTGGTTGACTATTCAGTTGGTACAAAGTCATAATGAACAATCTCCCTGATATCAAAAAAGGTAAGCAACATAATTTTGACTCTTGATTTGTATTAATGGAACCCTTCTGGTTGTGGAGAACTGGCTGACTTCCATTGTGACTTTGACATTTTGTTTCAGGGTTTTATTGGTACACCCATGTTTCATCACCAGTGATAACATGACCCAAAACTTCATCTATCCTCTACAAAAGGTCTTGGCAAACTGACTCTCCTTTGCTTTTGTTCATCGGTGAGCTCCTTTGGGACCATTTTTGCACCTATCTTTCTTATGCCAATATTTTCAGCTAAGATTTTCTTTCCTTTTTTTTTTTTTTTTAAGATTTTCTTAACTGTTTCTCTATCGATGTTTACTTGGTCTGCTCTGCTTCTCACAGTCAGCTGATGATTCTGATGCACAATTTGATGGATTTTTGCAATGTTTTTGTCAGTTCTGCTCATTATTGGCCTCTCTGACCTTTCTTTATCAGTGACACTTTCTCTCCCCTCAGAAAAATGTTTGATCCATTTGTACACTGCCATTTTCTTCATGACATTATCCCCATAAACTTGGACTAACATGCCCTAATTTCACTTCTACTCTTGACAAGTTTAACAAGAAATTTAATTTTGTTTATTGCTCTAATTCAAGTTTTGACATTCTCATGACAGCACACAAAAACATGAACAACAATAATGAACACCACTCAGCAAGACATCACAATACATCCATAGGAACACAACTGTGAGACACAGATATACCAGAATTATGTGTTGCCTTACAACTGCCAACCTGTCTGTCCCAACTCATGCATTCCACCTGACATCCTAAGGCAGGAGCTAAACATGGAGGCCACAGGGCTTAGGGTATCTAGGAGACAGAACGGACCCTCTATCGGGGGTTCTGTTCCACCCTCACTTGCATACCTCACATTACCCTGTATGGACCCAGAACATGGCTAGTCAGTCAATGACGGGTAAGATTTCTCAAGGAAGGAACATCCTAAGACAGGCACCGTTGCACAGGGGCCATCAGAAGAGAGTTTGGGCTCAACAAAGGTGAGGCACAGTACCTCACCCTCTCTGAGGTTAATCTCTTGCCCCCTGGCTACCTTGCTTCCCACATACAGCTCAGACTGAGATCCATGGGAGATATTGGCCATTTCCCCCTTAATGGATGTCTTTGTAATAACAATGACTCCATCCCCGTGGGTTAATTGCTGGTATGTGAAGGCACAGTAAGTGCTGGAGCACAATGGGGGCTTTCAGGAAAAGCAGTTTCAAGGCACGTAATTCACAGACCCTGGAAAAACCAGATTCACTTGTTTGCCCACTAATAAAAGCTATGCATGGCCAGATTCGGGGCTCTCTTTTAGTCCACAAGGCTGGAATCCCTTGGCCTACTTGAAATATATTTTTGGCTACTGTCTTTCATCATCTTGTGCCATTTTCCCGCCGCCCGTGTCGTGCTGGACACGACAGGTATGAAACGTTACAAAGTTGTGCAGTGCTGCCAAAGTAAGCACATGGTGGCAAGTTCCCAAACTTAATTGTCAGGACTTGTATTTGTGGTGCTCCAGCTAATTTCAGTAAAGAATGATGAAGAAAATAAAGGGTATATGAGAACTTGCTGTGTAGTCTTCTCAATTTTCTGTAAACCTAAACTGCTCTAAAGTCCATTAAATTAAAAAAAGTCTCTCAATGATTTTTCAGTTTTTCTTTTCGTAAATGTGACTGATAGCAATGTGATGGTAGGTTATGAAAACTTTCTCAATTCATAGATATTAATGGGTATTAACTCTCTAAGAGTAGATTCTTCAACTTGTAACATATAATGCAAAGGAAACAGCGCATGTACCTGTTAAGTTTTATTATTGCAGGAATAGGATAGCTGTTATAAAACACTCTGATTAAATGGCAAAATGGTAAGCTTTTCCTTCTAGCCCTGCTACATATTCACCGAATTTTTCATTATTTTAAAATTCAACAGTTCTTGACAGTTTTTAAATTTTAATTGGCATTCAATATATTTTACATTAGATACAGGCGAACTCACCTCCCAACATATATAATATTATTGACTATATTCCCTATGCTGTACTTTACATCCCCATGACTATTTTATAACTACCAATTTGGACTTCTTAATCCCTTTACTTTTCATCCAGCCCCAAACTCTCCTTCCATCTAGTAACCATCAGTTTGTTCTATGTATGAGTTTGTTTCTGTTTTGTTTATTGTTCTTTAGATTCCACATTTAAGTGAGATCATATGTCTGATTTATTTTACTTAGCATAATACCCTCCAGGTCCATCCATGGTAAGATTTCATTCTTCTGATGGTTTAGTAAAATTCTGTTGTATGTATCTCATCTTCTTTATTTAATCATCTATTGATGGGTACTTGGTTGATTCCATATCTTGGCTGTTTAAGTAATGTTGCAATGTGCTTATATTTTTTTGAATTAGTGTCTTGGATTTCTTTAGATAAATGCCCAGAGTGGAATTCCTGGTTCACAGAGCAGTTTTATTTTTAATTTTTTGAGGCACCTCATACTGTTTTCCATAGTGGCTACACCAATTTGCAATCCCACCAACAATGTACAAGGGTTCCCTTTTCCTAATACTCTGGCTGGCACTTGTTGATTTATTGATGATAAGCTTTCTGACAAGTATAAGGTAACATCTTATAGTGGTTTTAATTTGAATTTTTCTGAAGATTAGTGACATTGAGCATCTTTTCATATGTCTTTGACCATCTGTATGTCCTCTTAGGAAAAATAGTCTATTTTAGTCCTCTGACCATTTTTTAATTGGATTGCTTTTTGGTGTTAAGTTGTATGAGTTCTTTTAAAAATTTGGCTATCAACCCTTTATCAGATGTTATCATTGATAAATAATTTCTCCCAATTAGTAGGCTATCTTTTCATTTGATTGTTTCCTTTGTTGTAAAAAAATTTTTAGCTTGATAGAGTCCCTCTTGTTTATTTTTCCTTTTGTTTCCCTTGCCCAAGTAGATATATCAGGAAACATATTACTAACAGCAATGTCAGAGAGTTTATTGCCTATATTTTCTTCTAGGAGTTTATGGTTTGGGGTCTTATATTTAAGTCTTAAATCCATTTCGAGTTTATTCTTGTATATGACATAAGAATGTGGTCTATTTTCATTTTTTTGCATGTTATTTGTCCAATTTTCCTAACACCATTTACTGAATAGACTGTCTTTATCCCAATGTATATTCCTGACTTCTTTGTCATACATAGATTAATAGGTGATACAAAAATTATTTTTGGGCTCTCTATTCTGTTCCATTGATCCATGTGTCTGTTTTTTTTGGCAGTACCATGATGTTTTGATTACTATAGTCTTATAGTATAAGTTGATATCATGCAGTGTGATACCTCCATCTTTCTTCTTAAGATTGCCATGGCTATTCAGGGGTTCTTTTGTGGTTCCATATAAATTTTAGAATTATCGGTTCTTGTTCTGTGAAAAATGCTATTGGTATTTTGATAGGAATTGAATTAAATCTAGATTGCTTTGGGTGCTATTGACATTTTAACAATGTTAATTCTTCCTATCAATGAGCACAGTATATGCTTCCATTTATTTGTACCTTCTTCAATGTCTTAAAAATTTTTTACATACAGGTTTTAACCTCCTTGGTTAAATTTATTTCTAGTTATTTTATTTATTTTTGATGCAATTGTTAATGGAATTTTCTTAATTCCTATTTCTGATAGTTTGTTATTGATATATAAAAATGCAACTAATTTCTGAATATTAATTTTGCATATTGCTACTTGGCTGAATTCATTTATAAGTTCTAACAGTTCTTTGGTGGAATCTTTAGGGTTCTCTGTATATATAGTATCAGGTCATCTGTAAATAATGACAGTTTTGGTTTTTCCAATTTTAATGCCTTTTATTTCTTTTTCTTATTTGACTGCTGTGAGGATTTCCAATACTATATTGAATAAAAGTGGTAAAAGTGGACAACTTTGTCTTGTTCCTGATCCTCAGGAAAATACTTTTAGCTTGTTCTCATTGAGCATGATGTTACCTGTGGATTTGTTATACATGGCCTTTATTATGTTGAGGTATGTTCCTTCTCCAACTTTGCTAAGCATTTTTTTCATAAATAGATGTTGGATTTTGTAAAATGCTTTTTCTGTATCTATTGATATGATCATATGATTTTTATCGTTCATTTTGTTTATGTGGTTTATCACATTAATTGACTTGCATCCTGGGAATAAAATCCCACTTGATGGTGGTGTATGTTATATTTAATATATTGCTGTATTCAGTTTGCTAATATTTTGTTGAGAATTTTTGCATCTATGTTCATCAGTACTATTGGCTTATAATTTTTTTGTGTGTTGGGGGGAGTAATGTGTTTGTTTGGTTTTAGAATTAGAGTAATCCTGGTTTCATGAAATGAGCTTGGGAGTCTTCCTTCTTCTTGAATTTTTTGGAATACTTTGAGAAGAATAGGTGTTAATTCTTCTTTGAATGGTTGATAAAATTTACCTGTGAAGCTCTTCAGTCCAGAACTTTTGTATGTGGGACTTTTTTTGATTACTGTTTTGATTTTGTTAGTAGAATTAGGTCTGTTCAGATTTTTTGCTTCTTCTTGATTCAGCCTTAGTAGATGATATGTTTCTAAGAATTTATCCATTTCTTCCAGATTGTCCAATTTGTCTGCATATAATTGTTCACAGTATTTTCTTACAATCCTTTGTATTTCTGTGGTGTCAACTGCCACTTTTCTTTCATTTCAAATTTTATTTATTTAAATTCTCTCTCTTTTTTTCTTGATGTGTCTAGTTACAGGTTTATCACTTTAGTTTAACTCTTCAAAGAACCAGCTCTTGGTTTCATTGATCTTTTGCATTTTTTTAAGACTCTTATTTTGTTTACTTCTGCTCTGATCTTTATTATTTCCTTCCTTCTACTCACTTTGGACTCTTGTTTGTTATTCTATTTCTAGTTCCTTTAGCTGTAAGGTTAAATTGTTTATTTGAGATTTTTCTTGTTTCTTGAGGTAGGCCTGTATTGCTATGAATTTCACACTAAGGCCTGTTTTGGCTGTGTCCCATAGATTTTGGGTCATTGTGTTTTCATTTTCATTTGTCTCGAGGTATCTTTTGATTTCTTCCTTGATCTTATTGTTAACCCATTCATTGTTAAATGGCACGTTATTTAGCCTCCATGTGTTTGTGTTTTTCAGTGTTTTTCTTGTTTCTAGTTGCATATCACTGTAGTTGGAGAAGATGCTTTACGTGATTTCAATCTTCTTAAATTTCTTGAGACTTGTTTTGTGCCCTAACATGTGGTCTATCCTGGAAAATGTCCAATGTGCACTTGATATAAAGTATATTTTGCTGCTTTGGAGTAAAAGGCTCTAAAAATATAATTAAATCCATTTGGTCTAATGCCACTTAAAGCTGCTGTTTCAGACTGAAATTTTTAATTTGAGAATAAACTCATTTGTGGATTTGAGAAGCTACAGATAGACTTAGCCTACAATCAATTAACTTTCAGTTCCATAAACATGTTTCA
Organism: Lyroderma lyra; assembly: GCA_004026885.1. Classification (NCBI taxonomy): domain Eukaryota; kingdom Metazoa; phylum Chordata; class Mammalia; order Chiroptera; family Megadermatidae; genus Lyroderma; species Lyroderma lyra. Next base: position 18,701 of record PVJL010003559.1, on the reverse strand, counting down.
CCATATGTGAATGGTCTTTGTGTTTATAAATATGCAAATTTAGCTTTGTATGGTTAAAGGGGAACAATATTATGCTTTTCTCCTATATCCTTAAATCTATGTGACATGTTCCCAAAAAGGAACAATAAAAGGAATTTTTGTTAATTCCTCAGATTTCTTGATTTATAATATATGCTAGCCTATATGTGATTTGACACAGGGAAGCATACAACTTGACTTTAAAGAAGTTTCCTAAAGATTTATGCCATTACTGGAGACTAGAGTCACCTCAACTAATCATCGACTTCATCGGTTCTCATGAATCACTGCACAGGTTCCTGCTCTGAGCCAAGATGACTCTTTAAAGTCAAAGGCAGTTCTGTAGTAAAGATGGAACAAAAACCAATCACAATATGTTTTTCCAATCATGGTTATTTTTAACATGTTAACTACCTCCATAAGGTAAGAAACTGTCATTCAGTGAAAGAGAGCAAAGACGCTGGTTGGCACTTATGCTGGAAACCGTACTTAGGAGTGTGTTAAGGACGGGTTGTATGATGGAGGCACTTTCCCTAGACTCTAAGGCCGAGTAGAGCAAAATAAGCACAATAGACACCGAATGAAGGAATTAGAAATCACTGTCACTTTGCTTCTATTATACCCACTCTTTGCAAATGACTAGGACATACCTGAGAGAAAAGACAAGCTCACCCTACATTAAAAATACCAAACACTGAGGCATCTGAATCCCATTTAGATTTCTAAATCTTTAAATCCAATAACCAGGTTTTCTGCTACAATATCTTACTGTGGATCACACAAACTACACAGCAATTTAACAAGATCATTCAGAGCAATTGAAAGAGGAGGAACACAAACATCCTTTCTATTTAGTGTAAACTATTTCAGGAGCAGGTGGCAATGCTGGTTAATAAAATGGATGGCCATTTATCAAATTGCTATTAATGCTGAACTTATGTCCTGTGCCTAAATGCACCTAAAATTTCTGGCACATAGTTAGATTCAATATGAGGGAATACTGCTGTACACTGATTAAATAAATACAAGGCTAACTTCTGGTAGCTCATCTTTTCTAAATTTTGTCCAGATACTTAAAAATTTATCAATGAACACCACAGGAAATTAAATAGGCTTCAGGAAAAAACAGGGAAAGAATTAAATGGAAGAATCTACACTATATTTACCAGTAGAAGAGGCTTCCTCTCCCACACAAAGACAAATATTTGGGCTGGTATGTTCTCACACTGTAACTATTATGTGACTAAAAGCGGTCACAACAGAAATGGTCTCCTCAGCAACTCAGGTTGTAAAGTCTCAGAGCTAAAAGACTTGTATTTTTTCTTTTATTCTGCCTCACAAATGTAGAATTCAAAATACAAGTGTATTAGTTTTATTCAAAATAGCCTACATTGAGTCAATGTTCCACGTAAATATACTTATATATTTATTTAATTTCGACAATTTCCTTTTGAAAATGCATTCATACCTCATCTACAGACAGCTTTTAGGGTTTCAATATTGTCAGAATCACATTTTCCAAAGTACGTTCCACAGAATACTATTCCCCAGGTCAGAAAAAATTGGAAAAATTGCTTCTTAGATTCTCCTCTTGGAAGCCCCAATGCATATCAGCATGTTAGATGCTCTACAACTACATAGACTTACAGCAAAAAAACCTTGTTCACATTAGTGTTTCCCACACTTAACCTGACTACAGATGTTCTGTCTACCCCTCAAATAACACCTTGTAATTACCAATGAAATCTGCATTTCATAAAATCTACCTAGAAAAATATTCCTCTGGAGTAATAATTTTGCACATAGCGTCTAGAAGTATATTTTGGTTTAATATTTCCACATCCACAATATTTCAATGACATGTTTTGAAATACTAGCCTCTATCTTATTTATGTTTTGAAAATTATTTAATGACCTCAGGCTGAAATCATGTGTGTTTTGACATGAGGGAGGTATACTTTTTGATTAAAAAGTTAATGACAATCCTAGATGGTTATTCAAAAGAAAACCTTCAAATGCTATCTAACCTGGAATTTTTATCCAAAAATAAAAAAATATTTATGAAATACCTATTATTGTTAGAGATAGTAACATACTGTAAGGATGGGCTAATTTCCTCATTAACCCCTTAACACTAGACTGCTTTAAAATAAAACTAATAAAATCAGTATGTATCTTTTCTTTCCTTTCACCTCTGCATTCATACCTTTTCTTTTTTCCAATGCATTCTATTCTAGCTTTACTTGTATGTTTCCCTTTTGATTCCAGTCACAGAAAATAATCTGTGCATGCTCTTACACTAAATTGTCAGAAACCTACTCTTGGCTACTCCAAAAGATACCGACATTTTAAATGATGACTTCTAAAGATAATACTTATCCCAGAAGCAATAATTTCTAATAGTGGAAACAATACAGGTTGCACTGAAAGAAATGTTTTGAGTGAAAGAGTGATCACACAGTTTTCGAGTATCTCCACATAAATGTTACCCTGTTTAACATACGTGTGATCAGGATGCCACGTCCTTCTGTCTGTCTTTGCTATTTCTACATCCTTCACCTTTGGGAAACTGTGGAGCAAATGGCAAGCTCTACTTTATGAAAATTCCCTATGTATTACAGTTAACATAGGTACTTGCTTCTTATGACTACAATCTTTAATTCTTTATACTACTAGCATTTTGTAACTGTATTGCATCTCTCCAAAGGGTTCATGACCTATCCTTAAAAAATGCAATTTCATTGAAGACAAAGAGCTTGTCTTTTATTTATGTTGGATTTATAGCACACTGGAAGGAACGTACAACATGTCTAATAAATATCTGACTGATTAATGGCTTAGAGAAAAAAGAAAAAGTATCGATAAAAAGGTGTCAATATGCTTAGAAAAATAATCAAAATTTCAGTAGATAAGGGAGGGTCCAGATGAACTAAAAGGGATAAACACCTAGAATTCTTTGTGTAGATAATATCTGCTTACTTAGACATTTGGACAAAACTACATACAACCAATAATTATAAATACTCTGTCAATAATATTCAAAATATACTTTGAGGTATATACAGAATATACGTTTTAAATCTGTATGTAAATGGACATTAAAGTTTTACCTCACTGATTATTTTGAGGACTAAATGAGATAACAATTATAAGGTGCCAAGAATGGGGCTTTAAACATTCATATTATAAATGTTGATTTACTCATCCCTCTCCCTCTGTCAGGTCCCAAGTTTCATTTGAATACAAATAGGCTATTCATTTTCCACTCTTTTCTGCTTTTTATTTTATGAAAACATAGTCACTTTGATCCAGTAATTTTTTTAAGAAAAATAAATGTGATTACTCCTCATAAGACTAATATGAAAGAATAGTAGTAAGGGAGAAAATTTTTTTAATTTGAAATTATGTTAAATCATCTTAAGACTTTAAAAGATCTTAAAGAGAAGAAGCATATCTCTATTTGCTATATGTAGAAGCTCTAGTTTTCAGTAAACTTTTTAAAAATAGTTCCCTATTCTGAAATACTCCTTTTTTATAGGAGCACACCTCTCCAACTTTGTTTAATTTTAGAAAAGTTCTAAGAGTTCTTTCCGAGATCTCATAAATGGTCATCATAACCAAAGTATAATGCTTAAAGTTACATTTTTGAAATTCTCAGTATAACCTGAGCATGGCACTTTGGTAATACAAGGTTCTCTTTTTTTCAATGCAAGCACATAATTTAAGTAAAATGCAATTCAGATTTTAAATCCACTAGAATTGTTTCTCAAATTTTCTTATAATTGGTAAAGAGGTAATGGGAATTCTAGCACTACAATATACATTTCAACTTTACTCCTGTATTGTTAACTACACCAACTTCATTTCTATAAAACAGCTGTATGTAGAATCTCCTATAATAGACAATCAGCTGTGCACAATTACCCAGCGCACAAACATTCTCCTCTATCTGAGCCCTCCTTTCTGTCAGGTTCGCCAGTCCCCCATGTACTTCTCTTTTCTCTTATCATGGAAGTTGTAAGTCATTAAGATTGGTAGGGGAGTGGAAGGTAAGGGTCAGGTAATTTGAGAGTAAACGAAACTACTGGAACTACTGGAACAATCCTGATGTTCAGCCTGTTGAACTGAGCTGGGTGTCTAGTTTTTTGTTTTTTGTTTTCACTCACATTCATGATGCTCATGGGATATTGTTAGTGCTGCTGAAGAAGGGGTAAGAAAAAACAACTTTGCATTTATTTATTTATCTCAAACCCCAGCATGACTATCAAACTTATAAAATGGAAGAAATGATGAGAAAGCTCCAATTAAAGGAAAAGGGACATATATGGTGATGGAAAGAGAACTGACTCTGGGTGATGAACTGACAACGCAACACATAGATGATGCACTGTAGAATTGTACACCTGGGACCCATGTTAATTTTTTGCTAACCAATGTCATCCCAATAAATTGAACAATGAAAAAAAAAAGGGACAAAAGTGAGGTAATTTTTGAATATCTGCTATGTTCTACTAATATTTTTCTGGGCACCAAAATTCTCCAAACAACCTTTAGTGGTAGAATTACTAGTAAGAAAGAGATTGTAGACCCAGTATAGTCATTAATATGCTCAAGGTCACTTAACTAGTAACTGTCATGATTTTAAAGGCCACTTATTTTTACATCATGATCATGTTTTTCTAGGCTTGTAACTTCAAAAGCGTGTCAGAACCATTTCATTCTTTGCTTTTACTTCAATTCTTGCAATTTATTCCCTATATTCAATATTTAAGTTAAGCTTTTGTATGACCTTGTTCAAAATTTATCCTAAATACCAAAAACTTGAGCAGTAAATGAATGAAGTAATAAATTAATAAATATCTGCCTTGACCTCATGGTCCTATCTTCAATATTTGCCATTCTATTTACTTGTACCCATTCATTTAATTGATCTTTACTAGAGAGTGAATATAGGGAGCGTGCTAATAAAAATATGTGGGACAGTCATTTGTATTTTCAAAATACACTTATTGGGTTTTATGGAAGTTCAGAAAGAATGGTTAAAGCAACATCAATTACTAGGCTAAGATGAAGACTATTCACACAGAAAAGTGGTTTTTATAAGATTTGATTTTTAGATAGAAACAAATAGAACAATGTTGTACATATTGCCCCATCTTATAAAATATTAATTAGAAGTGACTCAGTTAATATTCAGATGATACAAGTTCCAAGACTCAGTTCAGATAATCATCTCCTCCATCATCTTTCTCCAAAGTCTGCAGCCTGGGCTACCAGCACATTGTTTTAAGTCTAACTCCTTTTTTGGAAGATAAATACTTCAAGGAGAGAAATCATACCTCATTAATTTTTATATCTCTAAAACTGTGCAAATGTTGGACATAATAAATATTTATCAAAATGGGGTACCAATCTTAGCTATTTTCATGTAACTACTATCAACCTTCAAATCATATGTTAGCTACCACCTCACTATCCTATTTTTGTTCCTCTTCACATTAAAAACTCTAGAAAGTCTTCTCTTCATTTGCTATCTCCAGTTCCTCTCCTCCAACTCACCTACATTCATTCCAATTAACATTTCCCCCACTTCTTTTCCAAATTGGCTTTCATCAAGATAACCAATGACCTCCAAATTGATATACCTAATGGTCAATTATTAGTCTTCATCTGACTTGATGTATCAACAGAATTTGCAATAGGTTATCACTCCTTGATATACTATCTTTACTTTGATTCTAGAACACCACACTCTCTTGGCTTTTCCTCTTCACCCACATTTCCTTTGCTGTCTCCTCCTCTTCTCTCCAAAAGCCTCAGGGCTCAGTCCCTTAGTCCCATCGAGGTCCTCCTCCCTCATCTACCTGCATTTATGCCCTTGGTGGTCTCAATCACCTAGATCTTGGAGAATCCCAAATTTGTATCTCCAGCCCAGACTTTCTCCCTAAGTCTGGTCTTCAATATCCAAGTGCCCATTTGACATATCCTGATTTTTTTCCTCAATCCCATCCCATTCACAGCTTTTGATCTGAGCTGATATCTACTCCATCCTTTCAACTGCTTAGGTGAAAGGTTTTCCTTCTTTTTTTATACCCATAAGGAAATCCTATTTACTCTATCATCTAATATCCAGATTCCTCCTAATTCTCCCAATTTCCTTCACTACCACGCTATACAAGTCACCATGTCAAGATCTCCCCGCCCTTGTCCCACCACAGTCTATTTTCAATTCACAGCCAAAGGAATCCTTTCAAAAAGTCATTCAGACTTACCTACCTTCACTGACTCCACCCCTCAAGAGGAACATTCTTAGCTTTTGGAAAGCTTTCCATTCTTTCTTCTCGCCTCTGAAGAGTCTGGCTAGACATTAGATTTTGTCCATGGATTGCATATAAGAGAGACACTATCAATGAATCCTTGTTCTGAGTTAGCCTGAGGAGTCTGTTCCTTGCACAGTGCTGTGGTCAGAGCATGGGTGCTAAAGAAAGACTTCATCAATTTGAATTGAATCCTTTTTCCACTGTGTCTGAGTTTTGTTTTTCTCATCTATAAAACCAGAACAAAAGGGTGGCTGAGAGGATTAAATGACTTGATATGTGAGGTACTTAGAATAGTGCCTGCCACAGAGCAAATGGCTCTATAAACACTCACTATTATTATTTTATCATATAAAGGAAATAAAATGGGCAACTAAACAATACATTACTTTTAAACGGTCAATTTACCTGCCTCTCATTTTTCATGTCAGGAATATTAGGATAATTATGTCTTCTGAAAGAGACTTGAAAAGTACCCCATAATATACAACATATTATGTATTGGCAAAATGTTGGAATAAATATACCTTTTAAGTTATATCAATCACAGTTTTAATTGTTATAGTCATTTTACTTTGGTACCTCCTATATGTGAAGTAAGAGTCATTAACATCAGAAAAGTAAAAGAGCTGATTTTTGGGGGGGTATCTTTTGATGTCTTGAGGTAAAACTATGGTAAGATTTCTGAGAGAAATATCATGCCTTAGTGCAGATTAGCTTTACAGTCTGTGTTGTAAGATTATTATCATGAAGACACAATTAAACACACTAGATGTGAAGCATTAGATTAGGTTTGAAGTAACAACTGATATTTCAGTAGTCTTTAGTTTAGTCACAAATCAAGTAAGTGTGTTGCATGATGATCATAATCACATTCACCTCACAACTGAACTACCTAGTGTTTTACCCTCTCCTATCTGTACACCAGTGAATGAGTCTGTGTACCTACCATGCTTTTATTTTTTATTTTTCTTTGTTTCTAAGGGAAAACTACCAGTTTTTCTTTACCATTTCTTTGCAGATTATCTGAACTGATTTCCCCCTCATCTTTATTTCTTCTTAAGCTATCAACTTGAGAAAGGTAGGGTAAAGTTACAGGAAAAAGGTTCTCCAAAAATTATTAAATTTCATCTTAATAAAATTAAGATAGATAACACAATCATTAAAAGAGAACATTTTATGCTTAACAATATAACATATACACAGACTTACTATACTGTATGTGATTATTTCAAAAGTTACATCAAAACAAGAACGAGCCACATTTTATAGTGCTGTGGAGTAGGGGGAAAAGGCATTAGAATATTGTACATTTATTATCTCACTTTCTATCCCCAAATTATTTATTTATGATCATTTAAATATATGATAAAATGTGACCAAATAGTTATTTTAAATTTGATTTGGATACTATAAAGTTTTCAAATCCTCTAATTCCAGACATACTTCAGGAGCAACACACAAGAGGTTGCTTCCTGTGTTTTCCACCTTATATTTTCTACTCTTCTAATTTTTGTATATATTAAAATTTTTTGCATTAGTTTTGCTGGTACCAATTTATTGTACCCTAGAAACTCCACAATGACAGAAAAGAACAGGTACTCACAACAAAGTAGAATTAGCAATATATTCATGGCCTTATTATTTGACAGGGATGGTCAAGGCTTTTCAGACTTTATTCGTAATACTGCACCAGCTTTCAATTCTTTGAAAATTGCTCCTTATACTCAGCTTCCCTGAAATTACAAAGAGTGGCAGCTGCTCCCTTATAACTGATAGCCCTTTTCCTCTAGTCCTGGACAAGAAAAGCACTACACTGCATTTCCATTGTTGAGTATTGGCACTTTGAAAAAGTCAGTGCACTGAGGATACTTTTCGGGTTTAATTTCTGAAGTCATCTGTAAGAAAACAGTCTTTGGGATTATACAAAATAAAGTCCTGCTCTTTGAATGTCGCTGGCATTTTAATATTCTCTTTTTTCATTCTGAAAATCCAAAATAAATACTATCACAGACTTAGTGACTGCTTATCATGATTAATTCTGTCATGACTTTCTTGTTGTAAAATTAAAGTGTGCAAATCATGTGTTATTTTGGCACACTATAATATGGGCCAATCACATAATGACAAATGAAATAGATGGATACATCTATACTTGGAAAAAACAAATTAAATTAAAATCATATAATTAAAGCAGGACCAAATATTTTGAATATTTTTTTCTATAAAATGTTCTTTGTTGCAGGGGATGTTAAGAAGTAGGTCGTAGAAAGCTTTTATTGTAATAATTAGTAACGTTATTTTAAAAATATTTGGCATTTAACATCTCAGCAGTCTTGGTAATCGGGCATTTCTTCTAAGATATATTGATATATCTAGTAAAGGGTCTGAAAATCATCCCATGTTAAAAAAAAAATAGTTGAAAACTTAGGATCTTTAATCTGCCAACATTGTTCCCAATCAATGAATTATCTCTTTACTTTTCTATAAAAATAATTAAATGTTGCTTTTTCATTTAGTTGTTTCTTAATAAAAATGAATATAATCCTATTAAGGGCCACTCAGATGACCATTTTATAATAGAACACTGGCATTAGACCCAAGTCACTATATTTTACCTTATGTTTATTACTGTTGGCAATGACAGTGGCAAGAGAATTAGCAAAACTATGGTCAGATAAGTGTGGACTCTAGGTCTGACGACTTGGGATCAACTGCTGTTCTACCACTTACTGGCTGTGTGACTTTGGACAATTAATCTCTTTATGTCTCCATTCCCTCATTGAGGAGATATCTAACATCAAGCACCTAGATATTACACATAAAGCACCTAGAACAGTGCTTAGCACTCAGCTATTTCATTATCATTATTTTGTCCTGACAAATAAAAATATGACTGAGGTAGTTTAATGTGTAAATGCTGCAATTGCATGAAGGACAGAAGCTCTATTTTTCACCTTTAATTATTCTATAATTTTGTCAGATAAGAAAATGAAGAAAACAAGAGGCAGAACAGAGGGTATAATTTCTGTACATTGCTTTTATAGAAAATACATTAATATAAATTCACTCTGTCTAATTCCCCTACTCAGACTCAATCTCCATTCTAAGGCCAGTTTACACGGCAATATTATGTCACTTTCCCAGTATTTCAAGGCTGCTATGAAAATGTAGACCACATAAGTGGATATAGAGCCTATTACATGAAAGGAAAACCAACATAGTCAAATATTTGTCTTAAAAATGCCATTATGTTACTGCTTCATTTTACAGACTAGCACATCCTTAAATTCCACAATTCACAGTGCTGCTCTGTTTGGATATGTTATCCAAACAGCAATCAAAGTTTAAACCTCATCTTCTGACTCTAAATTGGACACTACATCTGGTATAAAAAGTTACTGGGGAAAGGTAACTTTGTGGTAATTTTAAATTCTCAATGAATTTGTAAAAATATTACTCACTTAAAATTAATTGTTCAATTTTTAGAAACACTGGGCATTGGAGTAATAAGAGATAGGCTGCCATTGTATATAATAGAGATAAATTAGGATTCATTCTGTAGAAACTGTCTTATTTAATTTTCTTTCTTTTCCTTAATAGATAGCGACATTAGAAAGCATTAAAAATTTTAAAACCAGGCAGTTTTCTTCCCCATTAAAATTGTTTATATTTATGTCCCTCTTCTAAGAGCTGAAGGATGATATGTTATTAGCTTTGAGTATTAATGACTTCATTCAATTCTTTAAGTAACTTACAAAAAATGCATTTTAAAAGGAAAGATATTACTTATTCAAATGAGGAGGGTATCTAAATATTGTTAACATAAATAATGTAGTTTTGAAAGTGAAAGAATATATATGATATACATGCTTTTCAACATAAGTAGCACACTTTAATCTGCCAGTTCTCAGATACTATGAGTAAATAAAAAAAAATTTCCAGTCTTTTCTCTCCTAACATAAACTTATACACTCTAATAGGATAAATTTGAAAACTTAGAATGTTTCTGTTATGTGAGAAGTCAGTGTAGTGGGGTGGAGGGAGAGAGCATAGGTGAGTATAGTATTTTATGACCTCACAGAAATCTAGTTCTCTAGGCCCATTGGGTTATGATTAAATGTGTTAACGCAAGTGTAACATGCCCAGTATATTTTTCTAGTAGTTCTTACCAAGAGGGAAAGTTTTAGATTAATCCAATTTTAAAATAAGGGAAGATGTAAAAACTAACACTACATAGTTACGAGTGATGGTTGAAAATGTGAAAGAATTAGGGCAGACTAGAGGGCAAAGCTCCCATAGGTAGGTTGCTCAGAGTTCCAATTGTGCAATGAGGAGCTGCTAAAATTTAGATGTGTGAAGATTTACCATTTCACACCTTGAGTTTAGGTCATGCTAAGTCTTCCAAGCACTTAAAATTGAAATGATTTGGACTGGATAATGAGATTTTTCTTTTTTTCTGCTAAAAGGTAAGCCTGATGAATGATGCTTGAAAATCCCACCAGTCATTTTTATGAGTGCTCAGCTCCCTTCTACAACTAAAACAAGGATTTTCTTTGTTTTGGCTTCTCAAGAATGGTCACAGCTCTTGCTGAAAAAAATGTCACCTTATAAACTTAAGTAACTAAGATAATATACTTTCTTCTTAAATAATAAAAAGCAAATGATGAATAGGAATAGATTTTAAGATATAAAACCATAGATTTGTGCTAATAACTGTATATCCTAAAGAGTTTTAGCACTGGGAGTTCCCTGATGGTGAAGTGGCTTAAGGCTTCGGCGCTGGCGCTGTCAGCACTGTGGCCTGGGTTCGATTCCCAGTCAGGGAGCTACGCACATACCAAAAAGAAAAAAGAAAACAAACAAACAAACAAACAGAATTTTAGCACTGTTGACAACAACCAAAAGGATTTGTTTTACTTAAAATACTGAATTAGTTATGGTTTATAAAAAGATAAATGACAGATGGGCATATAATTGTGTATGAGAAATAACTTATTTGATAAAAACAATGACTTTTGTAAACCTTAAAAAAGAGAAAAGAAAGAGTATATTAGTATTATTTTTTGACTCAAGTATTTTTTTCCGTTTGCAAGCCCAGAAATTGCCAGATAAACTTGTGATATCACAAAACTGTCAAGAATTGTATAAAAGTGTCTTTTTTTTCTATTTAAAAAGCATTTAATAATTAAAGTTATGCTTTTAGAAATAGTAATCCTGAAGTAAAAAAAATTGTTTCCATGTGAGAAAAGATGTACATTTGCAAACCCAGGAGCATTTTCTTCTCAGATGGTCTTGAAACTATAATGATCAATGCTTGATAAGTGAATCTCATGAACATATTATAGATTTACATCAAAACTACCTATTTTCATATTCAATTTAAGATGAGAATCACCTTTAGTTATTTCTCAGGACCTAAATATGAAATGGAGAAATACTATCATCTATATGGTGAATAGTAAATGTTCTATGAAATATATCCAGAGAGCCTGAAACATGCCAGGAAAATTAGATGCGCAGAGAGTGAGTAATGTTTGACCTGCATATTTCCTTGGGTACCCATGACTCTACATAAATTAAGTATTTGGGATTAGAAAAAACAAAATTATGATCAAAATTTTATACGTAGCAAAAAAATACCACTATGGTAAAATTTAAATTCAAACCCAATTTCTTAAATGAAAATTTTCTCCATAACATTAAACAATAAAGTTCCAACTTAAAAAAAAAAAACCTTTAAGGAACAACCAAAACAATTTAAATATTAAGACAAAAAAATCTTATGTTTATTCCGCACTCACAAATCACAACAGCCTACTCAAGATTCCTACTTGAAGGTTTAATGGGCACCTCTACCTTAACTGTTAAATGAAATTACTGATTCTACCCTCAATCCACCCTATTCCCCCACAGTTTTCATGTTGTTAATAGTGGTACCAACATCCACAAATCCAAAGTCTAAAGTGATCATTCCATTCAACAAAGGGCATCATAACACAGACAAATGATGTAATGAGAAAAATATTTTATAATGTTCAGAACTGACAGGGAATACATCTTTAAAATATGTAAGGAAGACCTGCAAATCGACAATAAAAGTTGACAGTATCCTGAACAGAAAAAATGACTCAAGATTAACAAGTGTATGAAGAGATGCTCAGACTCATTAGTAATTACAGAAACACAAATGAACAGGAGATATCATTTAATTACCATACACTTTATATGTAGATATTTGGATAATGTGAAGGTTTGGTAGAAATATGGGGATAATTTTTAAAACACAATAAAAAATGACCTCACAACTGCTGGTCTGATAAGACCATTCTAGAGAGCAATCTGGCTAAAGTAAACATGTAACCTATAAACTGGCAACTCCTTTTCTTGCCATATATAAATCATTAGGTTATGTGTTTTTATATGTATATATGTATGTATGTATGTATGTATGTGTGTGTGTGTGTGTGTGTGTATGTCAAAGAAAAGCTCACACAGGTACATGAAAGCATACATGTGAGGAAGCTCACTCCAACATTGTTTATCATGGTGGGGAAGGCACAGTTGGAAGTAATTTGGTGTTCAGCACTCTGAGAAGGTACGGGAAAATATAGTAGACATACAATATACAGTATTATAAAAAAGTTAAAAGTAAAAGAACTGGTATATACATAGGAACACAGATAGGTCTGAAAAATATAATGCTGAGTAATAAAAAAAGTAATCAGAAAATATATGGAGCAAGCTTAAATACACATTGCTATGTGAAACAAGCCAGCCTAAAAATACTACACAATCACTTAACACTTGGGAAGAGGCAACACTATAGAAATAGTAAAGAAGATGAATGAATGGTTCTCAAGGGTATAAGGAAGGTGGGGAGCGATGAAGAGATGAAGCTGAGGGAACTGTTAGGGTTGTGAAACGACACTGCATGGTATTGTAATGGTAGATGCATAACAATACGGATTTTTCAAAACCTGCAGAACTTTACAACACAAAGAAGGAACTTTATCGAAGGCAAATTTAAAATACCAAAAAGGATCAGGGGTCCTGGAGAAAAATTCAGATTGTGACAAGAAAACTGAACTGCATTACAAATATATGAAATAACTTCAATGAAGGGAGTAGGGAAAAAGGCACTGACCTAAGAAACTTTGGACATGAATAGTCTGAAACTACAGGCAAAAGGAATTGGATTTAAGTACTGTATTCTAGTTGACAAAGTTGTTTTCTCCAAGGATACAAGTTAACAATTCTAACATTGCTATACATGTATACATGAGATTAAATAAGTACATGAATGACAGATGGTGGGATCCACGTTTCCCACTGTTGTGTGGGAGATTATATATGAGCAAGGGGGAATAAGTTAGGATGACTCATGTGGTAATGCATTATTAGAATTGGAAACATCAGTAAAAAGTTATGTATAACTTAATATAGATGTAGGTGGTTACATATAGAAATTTGTATAAATATGGATAGGATACATACTCAGGTTAGTATACAAATCTTATTTCTTTGCGAGAGGGCCCAAAATAATGACACCCCAATAGCAATAAACACACATAGCATTCAGATCTTGGTTTCTAATATCATCCTAAAACAAAAGAAAACAGAAGTCTAGGGCAGGAAATATATGACATAATTATATGTAGAAATAAGTAGTAAGTAAAGAAGCTTGTGCATGTGCCTGTGCTGTCACACATGCGCACATACACAGGGCTATGTCAAAGAGGCCCAGGAGCCAAGTGAAAGAGCCAATGTCGGTACAATTTGAACAATGAAATAAATAAAGTAATATCAGAATACACATCAAAATATAAAATAAATATTCATGAGTCCGATCTGATGAAAACAGATTACTGAATACATTTTTAAATGGGAAAAATGAGGCAATCTCCCATGCTGAAGAATTCCAAATAAATATGTAACTACCCCACCCTAATGGAGGGGCAGTATAAATCTCCACTCCTTAGGGGTGGGTTGCACATTGATGGTATATACCTCTGATATAATGTGATGAAAATGTCACTTTAACTCTATCATAGGACTCTCTAAAATACATAATCCAGTTTAATCATGAGAGAAACATCAGACAGATTCCAATAAAGTGTCATCATACTTGTATAATATGCCTGACTAGTATTCCTCAAAGCTGTCAATGTTAACACAAACAAAGGAAGTTTGAGAAAATGTCACAACTAAAAGAAGCCCAAGGAGACATAACATCTGAATGTAACATGGGATCGTGGAACAGAAAAAGGACATTAGGTTAAAAACTAGAGACATAGGAATAAACTACCAACTTTATATTAACAACAATGAATCAATACTGACTTGTTAATTGTAACAAATACACTATATTAATAGGTTAATGACAGCAGGGGGACTATGTGCAGGGAACAAGGTGACATATATGGAAATGTCATTTCTGCTCAATCTAATCTGTAAGTCTAAAACTATTTTTTAAAAAATAAGCCCATTATTAAAAATATACAATTATACACACAGGTAATGATAAGAAAAAGATAAAAATGATATTTATGTAAAGATAAGTGCACACCCCCCACAAATAAAATAAGAAATAAGAAAAACTGAAAAGTATAGTAACAATAGAGCTTCTAACAGAAAAGAAAAAAAAAGACTTTATAGAAAAAATAAACTGCCCAAAGAAAAAGAATGTGAACAGTCCCATACAAAAATATGTTCAATCTCACTTAAAATAAAAACACAAATTAAAATTATTTTGAGATACTATATCTCACCTATTAAATTGTCATGGCTGAGAGAAAGCAGGTACTCCTTCACTGCATTGTTTAACCCTATGGCAGAGGATTTGGAAGAAACTTTGACCCAGTAATTATAATTCTAGGGATCTTTTCAAAAGAAATACTGACAAAAAAAACAAACATGCAAAAAGCCATTCATAACTGTTGAAGTAACCACATCACAGTGATACTTAACTGCTTAAAGACAAACCAAACCATCAATGGAGTAAAAATCAGAGAGGCTAGAAACAGGTCCACATTTACATGGATAACTAATTTTGACCAGCTGCAAAGGCAGTATGGTAGGGAAAGAATATTCCTTAGGACAAGGGGTGCTGGAACAACTGGACATCCATATGCAAGCAAATGAACATTAATCCATACCTCACTCATATACAAAAATTGAATCAAAGTGGAACACAGATCTAAACAGAAAACCTAAAACTATAAAACTTCTAAGAGAAAACATAAGGGGAAACCTTTGTAACCTTAGTTTAGACCAGTGGTTCTCAACCTTCTTAATGCCGCGACCCTTTAATACAGTTCCTCATGTTGTGGTGACCCCCATATTATTTTCGTTGCTACTTCATAACTGTAAATTTGCTACTGTTATGAATCGTAATGTAAATATTTGATATATGTTTTCTGATGGTCTTAGGCGACCCCTGTGAAAGGGTCATTTGACCCCCAAAGGGGTCGCAACCCACAGGTTGAGAACCGCTGGTTTAGACAAAGATTTCTTGGGTAAAATACCAAAAGCATGACCCATTCAAAAGAGATGAATAAAGTGGACTTCAAAAGTTTAAAACTTGTTCATCAAAAGGTATTATTTTTCCTGCAGTACTGAGTTTGAATGGGAAACTTAAGTATGAACTCACGTTATCTTAAAAAAAACACAACAAATTCTAGCTTTGTCTACTGAATCAACTTAGTAGCAACAATCACTCCCCATAATACCCAGATACAGTCTGTAAGTACTATTTCTTACTAAGAAACAAATTCATAGCTACAGAGTACCTTTTGGCTGTTGCCAGATTTGGAGGGAGGTGGCAGTGAGGAGTTGGGTTAAAAAGGGGAAGAGATTAAGAAGTACAAATCGTTAATTACAAAATAGTCATGGGGATGTAAAATATAGCATAGGAAATACAGTCGATAATATTGTGGTGGCTATGTACAGTGTCAGATGGTACTGGATTTATCAGGGTGATCACTTCAGTTATGCAGATGCCAAGTCACTGGGTCGTATACCTGAAGCTACTATAACACTACATGTCAAGTATAATTGAAAATAACTATTAAAAATAAATACTATTACATACTAAAAGGACCCTTTGGAGAAATTCCAAGACTCCGTCAGGAAATGTTTAAGATAAGCTGGGGAAAAGCTATACAAAGGTCTGACAATTAAGGTCGTGAACTTATCCTAGAAAAAGTGCTACATACCTCATTGCTGAGTATCATTATGGTCACCTTTGAAGTACTCCCCTTGGGAAGCTATGCACTGATGCCAGCACCTAGTCCACCCTTCAAAGCAATTTTGAAACTCTTTTTCTGGAATGGCCATCAGAGCTGTTGTCATAGTACCAATGATATCCTGAATATCATCAAAATGTCTTCCTTTTAATATTTTCTTTATTTTAAGGTAAAACGTTATTGGGAGACACATCAGGTGGGTAGAAAGGGTGTTTCAATACAGTTATTTGTGTACTGGCTAAAAGCTCTGTCATAGGCAGTGCAAATGGGACCTGGTGCGTTGTCATGATGGAAGAGCCATGAGTTGTTGGCGAGAAGTTCAGGTCGTTTTTGTCTTTTTCATGCAGCCTTTTCAGCAATTCCAAATAGTAAGCTCTGTTGACTGTCCAGTTGGTACAAATTCACAATGAACAATCCCTCTGTTATCAATAAAGTTTAGCAACATTTTGACTCTTGATTTGGACTGACAAAACTATTTTGGTCATGGAGAATTGATTGACGTACGTTGGGCACTTTGACGCTTTGTTTCAGGGTGATATCAGTACACTCAAGTTTCACCACCAGTGGTAACAGGGCCCAAAATATCATCTTGCCTCTCCAAAAGGTCTTGGCAAACTTCAACTCTGCTTTGCTTTTGTTTATCCATCAGTAAGCTCCTTCAGGACCATTTTTGTACACACCTTTCCCATGTCAAGATTTTCAGCTAAGATTTCCTGTTTCTCTATTGATGTTTACTTAGTTTGCTATGTTTCTCTCTATCAGCTGACAATTTGATGCACAATTCCAAGAATTTTTGCAATGTTTTCATCAGTTCTGTTTGTTATTGGCTGCCCTGACCTCTCTTCATCAGTGATGCTTTCTCTCCCCTCAAAAAACCAACCAAACAAACGTTTAATCCATTTCTACACTACTGTTTTCATCATGGCATTATCTCCATAAACTTGTCCCTGATTTCACTTCCACTCTTGCCAAGTTTAACAAGAAATTTACTGTTTGTTCACTGCTCTAATTCAAGCTCCAACATTCTTGTGACAGCACACAAAAACACTCAAGAACACTAATGAACACTCAGCAAGACACCATCACATGTGGACATGAACAGAGCTGTGAGACACAGATATACTAACACTATGAAATCTTACAGACTTGTTTGTACAGTGCTGCCAACAAAAGCACACTGTGGCTGGTTTGTGAACTTAATTGTCAGACCTTGCATAAGTAGAAAGCAAGAAAGGTATCAATCACCATTGGGCTCCTGTCAAAGGGATTCTAGAGCCACTGAATAAGCTCCCATTGCCCAAAGATAGGACTTCAAGTACAGATAAATAAATTAATTAGAATGGATTTATTGTATACATCAAATATGCTTAAAATCCTGAGCTTAAATAAAACTATAAAAAATTATTTGTTCATATATTTGTGGATTTATTTCTGGGTTTTCAATTCTTTTCTATTGGTCTGTGTGTCTGTTTTTCTGCCAAAACCAAGCTGTTTTGATTATTGGTGCTTTGTAGTATAAACTGAAAGCTGTGATACCACCAGCTTTATTCTTTTCATGTAGTATTACTTTGGCAATTTGAGGTCTTTTGTGGTTCCATACAAATCTGATAATTTTTAAAATCTATTTTGTGAAAGTTATGTTTGTGGTATTTTGATGGAAATTGCATTAAATCTATATATTGCTTTGGGTAATATAGCCATTTTAACAATATTAAGTCTTCCTATCTATGAACATGTAATATCTTTCCATTTCTTTAGATTCTCTTCAATGTCTTTCAAAAGTGTCTCATAATTTTCCGTGTATAAGTCCGTCATGTATTTTTAATTCCCAGAGATTTCATTCTTTTTGTTGTGATCACAAAAGGTATTGATTCTCTCATTTCTTTTTTTTTTTTTTTTTTAAAAAAAGGAAACTTTATTTTTTTTTTTCTCTTTCCATCACCTTATATTTAGCTTCCCCCCCTCCTCTCCCACCCCCTCCCCTTTCTCCCCTCCCTAACCCACTCGTCCCCAAATAAACATTAAACTATCGATTGTGTCCATAGGTTATTTGTTTGTTCATTTCTTTTTTTCTTTGCTTTCAGTTTTATATTCCGCATATGAGTGAAATCATGCAGTT